>VYZX01019215.1:12893-39492 GCA_013401335.1 Brachypteracias leptosomus
ATAATCTGTAAAACAAAAAAGCCTACAAAGCTAAATCTATCACTCAGCTATAGTGAATACACTGGCAATTTTCGATCACTGGATACCAGAATCACACAGTTGAACACCTACACTGAAAATTTAGAAGTATTTACATTCCTTTCAACATAAATATTGAAGAATGTCTTATTCCTCTGTTCTGCTTAGTAAGTTTGTTTTATGTTTTGCTGGTGCTTCCGCTTTGGACGTAGCCCGGCTCATAGTGGAGCGCTCCACCATCATGTCTCACCTCTTCTCCAAGCTCTCCTACTGTGCTGAATCAGACGCAGTGCTCGTTGCTCTTCTCTCCATCTTTTCTCGCTACATCAAGCGCATGTGCCAGAGTAAGGAGGGTGAGGAGGTGTACAGCTGGGTGAGTGCCTCCCCACCTTTCTTCAGCAAGTAAAAGGAACCAGAGAAGCTCTTTCTGGGCTTCTGAGTCTATAAACCATGTCTGGTTCAAGAATTCCCTGATCTGAAAATAATTGAATGTTGGAAAATAATTGGATGTATGCAAACATACTCAGTGATCTCTAGAGGTCCCTTCCAACCCCTAAGATTCTATGAAACAATCTGTCCAAAGGGTGTGGGGGGGAAGATAGTCACTTATCTTAAAGATTATTCAGTTCCTTCAGGCTAAGTAAATTTTTTTCTTTAACATCCAGAAGAATATTAACCCCAAAATCAAAAAATATAGCAGCTTGTCGTCCAAGAACTCATTCTGCCTGGATAGAAAAGAAGAATGTTCCTCTTTGGAAGTATATTCAGTTCCTCTGCGATACGTGAGAACTACAGCGTTTCCCCAGTCACTTTCCTCCACGAGCAGTTAGCAAGATTTTGGTTCACTCTTTGGCCAACAGCTATCAAAATTTTTAGAGGAAGTTTCTCAATTATCCATTTTCCTCTAGAGGAACTGGTTTTGGTTTGGTTTTGTTTGGGGTTTTGTTTGCAGTTTTGGTTCCCTCCTGCCCCCTCCAACTAAGGGGAACCTCCCCTCTTCTTTCAAATCAGAAGTGTTTACTTCATGTGTCATTGCACTTCTGAAATTTTCAAAACTCTACAAAACTCTTAATCTCTCAACTTGCTCAGAAGATTCTACTCCACCTATTTATCCCCAAATAAGCTTTTCTGTGGTATCCAGGTCAAAATTTGTTAACAAGGTGCTCATCCAGAGATATCCAGCTTCATTTACAAGTTCAGAAAGCACAGAATTATTCTACCCAAACTCATTAGTGATTCTTTGAAATTATTCTATTATCCACTGATATTGTGTCATTCTAAGAGAATCATGGCTGCTTCTTTAGCAGTGAAAAGCTTCACAAAGACACTGCATACTGGAAAGTCTACAAGCACACAAAGTGATTTACTAGGTAGCATCACTTTCTTACATTCCTGCTTTTAAAACAAGTNCTAGGAAAAACCTAAGCTTCACAGATTTCACCAAATCGAGCTTCTGCACCTAACAAAACCACCTTACAGTTCCAAAGGAAACCGTCTCACCCTTAACACTTCTGATTTCCTCAGATCCTACGTAGCTCTTCAGGTAAACTAACAGCTTTCAACCCCTCCTAATTTCCAAGCTGTATTTCTGAACCACCACAGCACTACATGGGATATAACCTCTATCATTTAGCTTAGTCATCCAACATGGAACATCCTGAAAGGGCTATGGAATTCAGTGTACAGGACACTGCAGCTACAAATCAGGTGCAGCATGTAAGAGAGTAAAGTCATTGTTCCATGGTTAAACTGGTATAAAATTAAGAAAAAGTTCTCCCCCACCCTTAAGTATTTGTTCAGCGTGTAATAATGTGAGATAATCTCAACCATCTCTCACAAAAGATTCTAAGTTCAGCCTTACACTTCTGAATTACTCCAATAAACACATGAAATTTAAATATGCTTACCTTTTTCAAACCACATCTTCAAGCCTCCTTGTCCCCACTTTCACTTTCATCAATATTAAACTACTTCAAGAACTTCAATTTCCAATTTATCTCAAAAAGAAATCCAGGCTACAGTCTGACAGTTTGCCTAATGGGCTGGATACTGTATAGATAGCACTTGTATTTAAAGATACATTTTTAATTGCCCACTCATATCTCAATTTAACATATCTGCAGTTAGGGGTCATGTGTCAATATTTCTGCTTATAGATCAAATTGGACAGTTCAAAAGGTTTAATGAGATGCAGAAGAAAGGATTCCAGATTGAACAAAACTGTCCATTCATCAATAACAATGATATCTGACTCCTTTATCTCTTTTCTAATGGCTCTAAAAATACGAAATAAAAAACTGAGTTTTAACAGATAAAAGTAAAATGTGTATTCTAATGGCAATCAAACATTATAGATCTGTGCATTTTAAAACTTTCTGTCTACTATCTGTTTGCGAACTAAGGCTTCACACATCAGAGTGCTCTCAAAAGGATGTTCACAAAAAGGTTACATCTGGCTTTTAGTGCTAAATCTTAGAAGGAAGTTGAAATCAACAGCTGAAGAAAAAACAAGCATCATGCAGCAAAATAGCCTGAAAGTAGTGGCCATGCTAACCACTACACAGTAGATAAACCCAACAGCAAAAGTAATTAGTGAAGACCCGAAGGGAAAACACCAGGAGAAAAATACTGTCAAAACCAAGTATTTCAAATCTGGACTCAAGGAAGACAATTCAAGTGTCAGAAGAGCTGGGATGTCATCCAAGGATACAGATCAAGTTGAAACATGAAGGGCTTTTATTCTCAAAAACCATTCCAGGAACTGCCAAGAAAAATCTCTAAAAGAGCAAGTCTACCTTTGATCAGAAAAGCTTGTCTAACTCACGATCGCTTAGTGTTAAAATTCTCTGGCTCTTCAGATGACTCTAGAGATTAGCACATCAGCAAACAGCCAGAAGAGTGAGTATGTAGAGAAACATTTTCATTAAGGCTACAAGACTTGTTAAGGTAGCTTTGTTCAAAGTGACATGACCACATCAAGAAGGGGAAGAAAACAAACAAAACCAACAAAACCCAAACCACCTCTAAGCAATAATTAGTACTTTAAAAATTATGAACAATCATGAATATCTGGATAAAGTCTGCCTGCAGGTGACCAAGCTTGAGGGGAGCTGGAGGGACTTTTTATTTACTTCTAATAATGATATAATCTTGCCATTCAGTGTCAACAGTTGCTAGTACTGAATGTGTGCAGCAGTAGTAGGTTAAAAATATCTAAAAAATGTAAAGGTGTACTATTTATTTATTCAAATTAAGAAAAAAGGCCTCTGGTAGATAATCTGTAAAACAAAAAAGCCTACAAAGCTAAATCTATCACTCAGCTATAGTGAATACACTGGCAATTTTCGATCACTGGATACCAGAATCACACAGTTGAACACCTACACTGAAAATTTAGAAGTATTTACATTCCTTTCAACATAAATATTGAAGAATGTCTTATTCCTCTGTTCTGCTTAGTAAGTTTGTTTTATGTTTTGCTGGTGCTTCCGCTTTGGACGTAGCCCGGCTCATAGTGGAGCGCTCCACCATCATGTCTCACCTCTTCTCCAAGCTCTCCTACTGTGCTGAATCAGATGCAGTGCTCGTTGCTCTTCTCTCCATCTTTTCTCGCTACATCAAGCGCATGCGCCAGAGTAAGGAGGGTGAGGAGGTGTACAGCTGGGTGAGTGCCTCCCCACCTTTCTTCAGCAAGTAAAAGGAACCAGAGAAGCTCTTTCTGGGCTTCTGAGTCTATAAACCATGTCTGGTTCAAGAATTCCCTGATCTGAAAATAATTGAATGTTGGAAAATAATTGGATGTATGCAAACATACTCAGTGATCTCTAGAGGTCCCTTCCAACCCCTAAGATTCTATGAAACAATCTGTCCAAAGGGTGTGGGGGGGAAGATAGTCACTTATCTTAAAGATTATTCAGTTCCTTCAGGCTAAGTAAATTTTTTTCTTTAACATCCAGAAGAATATTAACCCCAAAATCAAAAAATATAGCAGCTTGTCGTCCAAGAACTCATTCTGCCTGGATAGAAAAGAAGAATGTTCCTCTTTGGAAGTATATTCAGTTCCTCTGCGATACGTGAGAACTACAGCGTTTCCCCAGTCACTTTCCTCCACGAGCAGTTAGCAAGATTTTGGTTCACTCTTTGGCCAACAGCTATCAAAATTTTTAGAGGAAGTTTCTCAATTATCCATTTTCCTCTAGAGGAACTGGTTTTGGTTTGGTTTTGTTTGGGGTTTTGTTTGCAGTTTTGGTTCCCTCCTGCCCCCTCCAACTAAGGGGAACCTCCCCTCTTCTTTCAAATCAGAAGTGTTTACTTCATGTGTCATTGCACTTCTGAAATTTTCAAAACTCTACAAAACTCTTAATCTCTCAACTTGCTCAGAAGATTCTACTCCACCTATTTATCCCCAAATAAGCTTTTCTGTGGTATCCAGGTCAAAATTTGTTAACAAGGTGCTCATCCAGAGATATCCAGCTTCATTTACAAGTTCAGAAAGCACAGAATTATTCTACCCAAACTCATTAGTGATTCTTTGAAATTATTCTATTATCCACTGATATTGTGTCATTCTAAGAGAATCATGGCTGCTTCTTTAGCAGTGAAAAGCTTCACAAAGACACTGCATACTGGAAAGTCTACAAGCACACAAAGTGATTTACTAGGTAGCATCACTTTCTTACATTCCTGCTTTTAAAACAAGTTAAACAGCAATGATATTTTTGCTTTCAGCAAAAAAACAAGATGTATTTCTAGTTTTGCCAGAAAGGTAAGAGCAGCTAGGACAGACTTCTTTAAAATAACCTNAGGCTGTACAAGCCTATATAAATAGCCATTTCAGCCCTCTAAGAAGGCATACTTTGTTAATGCTGTACCTATAAATATCTTGAGAGAATAGCGGTGAAGGAAAAGGCCTGTGCAGGGCAACTTAAAGAGCTTATCTGACACAGAGATAATCCCTTTCAGGAACACGCAAAGACATTGAGAAAGGTGAACAAGCATTACAAGATCAGTATTTCATGGAGAATATGTGGCACCTCTGCAGCAGTAGATCTGAAAACCAGGAGCCATGGCAAGCATCCTATGTCAGACTCTCATTAAGAGGAGTTCAATTTGGTAATCTCTGCATGACACCTTCTTCACTAACAGTAATTGCATCACTTACAAATCTCTCTGCAGACAGGAATACATCATCCCAGGCAGAAGCACAGCTCATTTCTCAACAAGTATTTTGCAGCAGTTAAGCTGCACATTATTCCCTGACTCAAGAAAAATTGTCAGAAATAAAATTGTTTAAAGAACACTGTAGATGTTTTATGGTTGTGTGATCAACAGTCACTTTAAATACAGCATGTAAAATCTGGACAAAAAGCAAAATAGCCTTTCTCTTTATATCAACCCTTCCCCACCAGTAAAAAATACTTGATACTTTCAATATAAATTGCCCCTAGTTTTTCCCAGACTTTTTAATATTGATCAGAGTATTTCATCCTCCGAGTCTTAAAGGTTGAATATTGCTCTAGGCTATTTTTAGTCAACTAATGGCATAAAAAAAATTATGCCATTTAAAGAATGTTTCATTTGGGCATGTGAAAACAAAGAGCAAGAAGTAACACAGGTTAATGCAGCATTATAGGGACATTAGAAGTAGCTGATTTCTGAAGATAAAAATATTTTTTCAATCACTCAGTTTTGAAACATCTGAGAGTAAAACAGAAGCCTACATTTCCCTTCTGCACGTCATTTGAACTCAGAAATGTTAATCCAAAACAAGATATCCTGTACTACACCTCAGCCCTTTCAAATTTTTGATGGATCTTATATAGTAGCGTTTATAAGTGAAGCTTATAGGTACTGTCATGTTTGTGCCAGATCAGGAACAACAGAAAATATTATTCATCATGCCACTGTAGAAGACCCTTAACACAATTACACCTGAGGTTGTAGAAGCTGCAATAGGCAGGCAGAGCACAAGCAAAATACCAAACATGCCTACCTTGCTTTTTATCCCGTTAAACACTACACAACTGTGTAAATCTTCTCAGTCTGCTTCCCAGTGCTACCTGCAAAGAATTTCCCCATCTCTCTCTGCCCCAAAAGGAGAAGCATGAAAGGCACACAAGAGTTGAACAGGAAAATTATTTAATCAAACCAGTCATCTGTTCACAGCTTGCAGACAGTTGACACAACAGCAAGTGGAAAGGACAAGTAACCTATGTTAAGATCCAAAAACAGAAACTTCGTTTCTCTTCCTTCCTCTCAACAGAAAATCTGCCACATGGCTTTTTAGTTAAGGATCACATTCTAGTAAGATCTTTCAGAACTATTATGAAGAAATAGTGGAGACGCTCAGTTCTCTCACTAATGAGTTGTACACTAGCCTTCTCTACCTCTTGATTTTTATAGTAAGCATAAATAATATCCATCAAGTCTAAATTACCCTGCTCATTGTTCCATTTCTTGTAGAGATATATACATATATAAAATGTCACATTTCAAATTCACCAAACTACCAACTGGCATTATCAGCCAAATCTACCACATACACTAACTACCTGTGCTACTAATACACATCTGTTTGTATCAGAACTATGCAATCACTAAGCAAACCAAGATCATCACTGTTCTGGGTTTGAAATGGATTTGAAATTAGCGGAGTATGTACACACAAGCAGGCTTAAAGTGTGTTTAGTCCCCTGGATTATATACAGGCTTCGAGACATATAATTAACATGCTGAGCCAGGATCTAAAGCTGCCTAAATAACACAGTTTCACAACCTTACAATTTTATTTTTAACATTATACAGTATCAAATTTCACCAAAACTAAAAGTACTATCACCAAAGTCTTTGGTAAAATGACAGTGTCTTTTTCTTGAAATATGCCTTCTTCCCAACCTACTACTGAGCATCCCATATAATACATAAGATTTCTATATTACCAGCATTCTAGAGGTCAGAAGATATTAGCTCTGGTCTTCACTTCAAATTTAAAATTCCTCATTGGAAAGCTCTATGCAAATCATTAATGAAACAGCCTGGTAGCAAGTATTTAAAAAAAAAAAAAAAACAACAGAAAAAACTAAAAACTCAGTGCAGTTTAAGAAGTAGAAAGTGTATAGTAATTCTGAGGTCTGAAAATGACTGGCTGGATAGAGGTTAGACTGTAGTGGAAAAGTGTCAATTGGGACAATTACTTTTCATTTTACTACCACATAAATCTTGTTTTAAAACTACCAAAGTGACCTCAACAATAATTAAAAAAAAAACAAATCAAAATACTAGTCCCCCATCTAGCAGCGCAGCACAATTTACACTAGAAAATCAGGCAGCTGAGATTCACTCAAAGAATGTTCCTGGTAAAAATAAAGCTTACACTGGCAAAAACTTCCATCCCAGGAAAGGTCAACTGACTTCTAAATAAATAAATATTTGTATTTAAGTGTAAACAAGATCTAAGTGAAAGCTTCATTGCAACTACTGAATCATGGAAGCACATTACAGAGTTTCAGGTGCCATTTTAGGTCTATCAAGTAGGTTGTGTATTAATCAAACTGCTATCTGACAAGAGTACTTGTAAAACTCTTCTCATAGTGCATGTCAGACACACACAAACCCTCCACAGTCTCTGGAGATGGAGCAGCAAGACAAACGGTACTTAGCACTGGGGGTAAAGGAGAATGGAAAGGGAGTTTTGAACAGACAGTGTGAAAATTCTTTCCATAGCCCATTTACTAGAATCAGTGAATATGCTCCACCAATCAGAGCAGTTCAAATTAACTTTAGTTGGCTCAACGCTGCCTGGATGAGTGGTAGCAATGCCATATGAACATAAAATGTTTGTGACATACTCTGCAATTTTCCCATTGGCTCCGGTGACAGAACTACTTCTAGTGGTCACTGGCTGTGTAATGTCATTTCAGATCTGAGAAGCGTACAAATAATTGTTAGTTACAAGCGTGTTTTCAGAAAGGAACAGAAATTGCAATTTTACAGACTGTCACCTGTCAATATTACAGTATAGATGGCACCTGCATTCTGACCAATTTAAAATCTCCTTGGATTCAGCAGAAGCCGGTGAAGAGACCGCCCTCAGAACCCTATGCGTGGTTTGACACAAGATGCAGCATTACAAACACAAACAGAATTACTGACACCACTTCAACCATTTGCTCATTTTTTAAAAGACAAAAGACAATTCTGAAATCAGTCCTCTATACTGTGAACTTTTATAGTCTTCCTATTTTCTGGTTCCAAATTTAGTTCCTGACGTTCAAGAGGAATCACTGGTGAAGAACACAAGAGTGAAAAATTGAATATGCTATTTCCTAAAAGAAACATCAGCAATCAGAAATTAAAGGAAATACTTGGTCTTTTATTGTAATTTCTTTGGCAGAGGGTAAAAGAGAGCCATCTGCCATTTTAATAGCATTGCCTCCCCATCTGTCCTTGCAATTGTATAAATCCAACAGTTTCACAAGTTATTCTTCGAAGTTAATTCTGATGAGACAAGGAATCAGAAAAACGTAGTTCAGAGGAGGAATTGCGTATGGTTATGGCGACATCAAACCCCTCCACAAGAGCACAACAGAAATGCAGCACTAAGCGTTGGTCGTGACACTGGTGATAAATGCAGCAAAAAACTGCCACTGCCAGAACAATGACATTGCCCTGCCCTTTGGCTCTGACAGACATGGAGGATTACACTGAAGCTTACAGAGTAAAGATCAGATAAAGGAGAGGTCATCATGGATTCTTCTGAGATCCCCACCTTGCTGTGCTCTCAAAGCTTTTCAGGTTTTCGCCATGGATGATTATTAGGACTCTAAAAGAAGTTCTTCCTAAGCTGTGGCACACTTTTGCTTTCAAACTACCACCTCTGCAGCAGAGGAAGACATAAGATACCAAGAAAACCACAGTTTCTGATACTTTTTTAGTTTTCAACCTGTTGTACCAAACTCCTACAATGATTGGTGTTTGCCATTTGTCAAACCAATGAAAGTTTCCATTTTAGACTTCCTTATTAGCGGGACGGGTTTTTTTCCCTTTTGTTGACAATAAGAAAACCAGTGACATTCAGGTGATGACAACAGACAACAGAACAAAGGAGCAGAAGATTTTTAAGAATTTTCTTCTTCAGTTCAATCTCCAAACACTCTCAAAGGTCTACAGATTCTTCAATAAGTTATTTAGTCTTATCTCCTCAAAAAAAGATAAAAAAACCAAGATGAAGGTCTAAGTTTCAACCAAATCCTTCAAGCAGGCAATAAAACTATTTTCATCTTTGCATAGTTAACTATGAAGCTGAATTTTTCAACCATCTTTAAAAAGTACTTTTCCCCTCTGCAAATTTCCAAGTCAAGTAAAGGAAGAACATTACAAGTACTCAAACCAACTCTGAGAACTTGATGACAGGTTTGACAACATCGCTCACTCCTGCGCAGCCTTTCATTTTCATATTAGGCAAGAAAGCTTAAGTCATTAAGGAAAACTCCAAGTGCATTTGCAGTACTTGTCACTCAACAATCCACCACAGAACAATTTATTTAATGAGAATCAGGCTGAAGTAGTGGCAGACCATTTTATTCAGCTGTTTCATAGAAAGTCTCATGAAAATGTGAACAATCTTCTCACACTAACAAGGTAAAGGTATCGCTGTAAATATACAATTAGAAGTTAACTATACTGCAAACTCTTATCCTGATTTATACTTTGATGTGAGATCATCCAAAATAAACTTTTAATAGTTTACTACTGAATATTAGCAGCACATATTTCTTCTTCATGCATTCTGCTTTAGCTCTTATTCTAGAATGACAAGATAATGGGATACCAGAATGATATTTTCACTTCTTGAAAAGGCAAAATTACCTACAAAACCAGGTTAAATGAACATCACTTTTCAGATAAGATAATCAGGTTTTTTTCCTCTCCAGGTGTTTAATCCTTTAACCACAGTTTTCTCTCTTGGAGACTATTATACATGCCAATGCTTCCTTTTCTCTAGAACCTCTTCTCCTTTACCTGGCAGGCAGTTCATACTCACATCATGTAAACAGAAGAGACCCTGGTACACCAAGAGATCCCAGCTGGCACTCCACGTATTATTTTTATATAATTATAGGTAGGTTAAACATGAAATTCAGAAAGCTGAACTAAAATTACAGCTGCATGGATATCTGGTAGCAACAGGTAAACGTTACCATGAAAGAAAAGCGAACTTCAGAATACACAACCACATGCTAAGGGTGTTAGCAGTACTGGAGTAGACTTGAGTTCAAAGCCTAAGAGCGTAAAATAAAATCAGAGCAAATCTAAACTCAGAAACATATCTGTAGTTTCAAGAAGAGTCCTGGTATAAGTGTGTACACTTCGTAGTGGTACAAACTGCACATTTAAAGTGCTTAAATGCTGTACCTCAATTTTGGCCAAAAGGTATGCCAGAATACAAGTATTTCCAAAACCTAAGCACATTCAGGTCAAATAAGCATGTATTTTAAAAGAGGATTTTCTAACATTTTAAGAACTTTTGTTCCATTGACTATTCACACAACAGAAAAGGAAAACCAGCACATCTAAGCAAAAGGAACAATATGAAAGAGACAGCATTTAAAGTAATCAGATTACCTTGTAATGAAGTTATAAGGACCCCATCGCAGAGATGGGATATAACAGTTTCAAACAAAACTCACCAAAACAAAAAAAACACACCAAACCTACACATGCCAGACTCAGAGGCCTATTTTATAACCCTTCTCAAGCATCAGATTTAAGAATAATGGTTCTCAAACCAGGAGCTATTGAATACCTTAACAAAACTGGTGGAGTAAGTGTGCACAAGAATATATGAATAGCACAGACTCTGAAACTGCCCATATCCCTCTATTATCTCACCAGAAGTTGCTAAGGATACAGGTACTAGACTAAACATGATCAAGTTACAGCAGTTGAAGAAAATTATTACCCCAGAGTGGAATTTCCTGGCTGCAGTTAAGTCTGCCACAGTTGCAAAATGAAGCATATTAGCTTAAACATCATCTACTGAGGTTCTCAGGTCAAGCTTATAAGCACAGCTTCTTTGGTGGCTCCTCATACAGTCTTTTCTTAGCAAAGAAATAATCAGTATGGTAAAAACGATGTGTTTATGACACATCATGATGTCATAAAAACCTTTTAGGTAAAAATTAGTAGTAAAATTCTGAAGGAGCTGACAATCTCTGCTTAACAAGACAACTGTTGGGTTTTTTAGCTCTTATTTGGGAACCACTTTCAGCAACTGAGATAGGTGGTGTATATGTCATTCTCACACTAAAAATGCATTTATGCAATATAACCAAAGATTCCCCCCCCCCNAGCCCCCCCCCCCCCCCCATCACAGCTGAGATTATTCAGTAACCGTACTATGAAATACAGACTCATGCAGGTCAACATCGACTGAGCTCTGAAGCGTTAACTCTGACTTTTGAAAGGAATGCTATTGTAGCATTAGGTATATAGCTCTGTTTGCATTCCTGTAATTCTATTTCCTATATAGAATTTGCATGGTCTGCTGAATATTTAAGAAATGTAAGGAATATAGATCCAATTCAATACTAATATTATCAGACTTCAACTGCAAAAGTCAATTAACTTGGTATGACTGTAGAATTCTATTATTTACTAAAGGAGCCAGTGCTAATTCTGAATTACCAGAGATTTGTGATAACATCTTGTTTGTTTTTCAATACTGGAAACAAGCTGTCTTCTTTCCTTTTTTTTCCCCCCCTGTTTTCTGTAGAACTATGTCTCGCAGCTGACAGAAGGTCCTACAAGGGAGCATTACTCTCTTTGTAGATAACTGTTTATCATATCTTCTCCTAAATAAGGGTAATCCAGGACAGGAGAGAGAAGGAAGAATCTCAACAAATCATCAGAATACTTTGTTAGAAATAACAGGAGTTTTGTTTGTTTGTTTGTTGTTTTGTTTTTTAATCTGTCTAGCATCAGGTTGATTGATCATTAAGATTTATTAAGTAGCAAACCCACCATCAATGGACACACTTCTACTTTAGAAAGTTAAATCAGTCAATCAACCTAAATATTTACAAGAGCAAGAAAGCTTAATACTCTGTTCATTTAAATACATATCTCCCATATTTATATAAACACTGCTTGAATTTTTTTTTTTAAATGGTTATGCCAAACAGCATGTGACTTTATGTGAAGCTTCCAAGCTCAAGATTTTCAACCTGCCTACTTCACCCTTATTTCCAGAAGCTCTAGATGCAGTTTGCCCTGGAATTGGAACTGGCATCCAACACCCAGCTCCCACAGAAAGCTCAGGGAACCTCACTCACCAGTCTCTGCCAGTCCCTTTCCCAGGGAAAGCTTTAACAGGCAGTGCCATGGAGCGCCAGCACACTTATCTGAAACAAGCAGTATCAAGTCCTCTACACAACCCCTCAGATCAACATATTCACTGGTAACTGCCAGAATTTCCCTACAAAATGCTATAAATACAAACCAGCCAAAAGAATTACAGACAGCGCAATTCACGTAACCAGAAGTTCACACATTTTCCCTGTTCAGGAAGTTTCTGCTGTCCACTATCACAGCTTTATGAAACACCAGCTGTCTATAAACTAGAGTTTGAGAAACATTAGGGGAAGGGATTTCTAAGAAAAAGAAAAAAAAAAAATTGGCCATGCAGTGCCATCTGAAAAACCCTCAAATTCCACACTGAACTAGTTAGGCATTTTGACACACTGTATTTTATTGACTGAACCAGTCAACAACAATTAACAACATGCTGAAAATGTTTCAGTTTATTCAGTGTGTGAATCAAGACAACTTTTCTTTAAACAATGAACTAAGCTGCTCTAAGTACATTTGCAGTTTTCATTTTCTTTCACCATTCTGTTGACTAGATGAGCATCTGTGGTTGCAGAAACAAAAGTCAACACACAACAGAAAACTATTCCTAATTTAGCTTCATTTCATGGAACTATTTTCAAAACAATTTCCACTTGACCTTGTAGAGAGGAGAGAATAATGGCAGGCTGTAGAAATCTACAACACCAGAAACCAAACAACATACCTGTGATGGAAAGAGATTGGTTTTGACTTGGGTCTCAAGTATGCCCTGTCTTGAGAAACTGTACAAAGGAAAACAAAAAATCATCTGCCTACATCTATGCATATCAGTTACTGGTTGGGTACAGCAACTCCTCTAAATCATTACTCTGGGGAATTTTTCCAGGCAGGGTTCACTGCCTTCTGCAAGGCTCCTTTTTTTAAGATGCAGAAACAAAGAAAATGAGACATCTGAGGATTGGTAAAAATGGAATTACCAAACTAGCTTTGAAATTGATAGGAAACTGGTTGATGGGGTGACAAGAAATGTAGTGATGAAAGGGAAAGCTGAGGTGAAATTACTGAAGTTCTTTCAGTATCATTTTCAGAACCAAATGAATCTGTAAATAACCAGATGAGATCCTCCCATGCAGATAGGTGATTACTACCTCACCTGATTTTATTTTCTTTTTCTGGTCAATTCCAATCCTCCATTCAAAACATCCATATGTGTGTATAAAAATTAGCTTGGAGCACACATGAGGAAGAATGGCCATAATAACAGCAAGTCTATCATACAAGAGTAATCTAAAGGTAGAAGGCTGTTAAATAACAGAAACAAGACCATCATTTATAAACACACTGACAAAAGATAAAAGAATTCTCTGAAGGACGACCTAGGCACAGACAACAAACATTGTCCATTAAATTTTGGCTGTAAATCAGAAAAATCTTTGAAGTAAGAGTGCAGTACTAAATTCTCTCTTTGGTAAAGCAAAAAAAAAAAAAGCTCCTTATCTCCCAGTTAACTTTAAGATAGAATTTGATTACTAAATGAGATTACTAAATTGAGTCCTTTCTCTGTTGAAGGACTCAACTTTGCCTTGGATACACTTTAATTTTATTTCCCATTCTTCACCTAATGCCAACCCCAGGTGATAGATGCTCCAATGTTCTCTTATCCTGCAGAAGTCTGACAGTAGATAATGGACAAATGTGATTTGAAAGCGGGGGCTATCAGTTTTAGCTAAACTGTATCTGCTACACAAAACAAGAAAAACAGGAACAGACCACCGAACAACAAAAAAAATCTGACTCTAAATTTTACTTTAAGTACTGGTAAATGACCAATCCCTACCATTCAAAACTGATCAGATGGGAATCAATACTGTTTAAAAGGAATGAAGTGGAATCAATCCTACTTAAAGGACAAAAGAAATGCCTTTTTCAAGTATTTCGTATTTTTAGGAGTATGAACTTTACTGAGATATGACAATTTTGTGAGATTTATATGGCCACAAGAATTTCCTGTGACTGAAATAAAAAGTAATTCAAAAAATGTGGATGGAGCATTAAACCTCATGAATTTAAGACCTGAATAATCTCCACATATTTTAGATTTGAAATACACCTAAATTTGCAAGTCCATGTCCCCTTACTGCAGATTTCCTACAACCACCTCTGAGATATGCGGAGCTTACCACCGCTAGTATGCAAGGCTAGCTGTGCCATCAGTCTGGTCCCTAAAACACCTCTAGTATTAACACACATCTCTTAAGAGGAAGACGGACCACACATAAGCAACTTCTACTCTGGGAAAATTAATCTCATTAACAAACATGTTTTGATTAGTGTAGCACTGAAAGCAATTTATTACTTAATTTAGATAGATAAATCTTGTTAAGCACAAATAAACAGAAATTTAAAGACACCAATTCTTGCTTTCATTACAAGTAAAATTACTTCAGTTAATAGGTCTTTTAGCATGAAACATTTTCCCAGAGCAAACGAGCCGTCTGGGGACACACGAGCTCTGCCAAGCTCTGCTGGATCTTTTCTGCATCTAACATGTGCACGTGTGCACACGCGCGCACACAGAACACGCTGTACCAGTGACCTTTTCTTCTCTTCCTTCTCCCCAAAAATACAACAGCTGTGGAAGACCATAAGGTGCTATAGGTATAAAATAAATGTCACTGAGTTTTGAAAGCTCCTCCATCCAGCACCAGTACATATCTTATAAATCTTACACTTCGCTATTAAAAGACTACTGGGAGGCTTTAATTGAAAAAGTGAGCAAGTAAAAATGTTTTTAACGATGACTACCAGCAAGAGCATCATTGAAATATGCAGAAATTTGACAGGAAAAACTCCCTTCAGCCCCCAAAAAGGGGGGCGGTGGTTATGCCATGATCAGCAGGGCATTTAGTCCCATAAGCATTTGTATCAGTGCACTCCTAACTACAATTTCATGGCTGTCCATGCTTTGTAAAGAAAGCAAATACTAAGCAATCTACCTTACACTCAAGTTCCATTTTTTAATTTTAAAAGCAGTATACACAGTATAAAAAGCACCAAGGTGAGCTTTATATTTTCATAGCTATAGCGTTTCATAAATAAACAAAAAATATAGATTTTTACTTGCATCTTGGAGACACTTAACATTTGTGACATCTTTCTATAAAAAAAGGTGTAAAGCAAGTCTTGAAACAAGTTTTAATAACCAAAGTTCAGCAGCAGCTGTAGCTGCCCCAAGGGAAACCCAAGGTCATCTGCCCCAAGATACAAAATCCTCCCTGCCAGGCAGTAACACAGCAACAGAACTCTGTCCACGTTACACAATGTTTTAGCTGAATATACAATATATCTTCGCTTACTGAAGTGTATGAACAGTATCAGCCAAATGAATAAGGTTTCAAGAGAAATTTTTGAATTTGGTGACTATTTATTCTAATCAGCAATAGCCTATTAAAACCATTCCTTCACAAAGTCTCACAAATCAAAATCATACCGAAGCACTAGCTTGAAATCTGCTATGCAACACAAATGACTTCAAGACCTCCCGTGACTGATTAAATCGCAAACCTATCTCTCCAAGAGGTTAAAATTTAAATGAAAGCTTAGGCTTGGCAAATCCCATCAGATTGTCAAATATGGATATTATGTAGGAACCCCATCTGTTCATGCAGCAATATGAATATGCAACGTGACTGTTGCTGTAACACTTGTATTCAATTGCTGAAAATTTACAAGTAAGCAGTTCCTGACCATAATTAAATCAGGAACAAGGTTCTGAAAACACATGCAATAGATTGCTTGCCATAAATAGGAGCTTCAGTGCTCTAAGTTTATGTTTCTCCTCCCCTCATGTGCTGAGATGATGAAACTTTACAGCAGAGGTGTGTTATCCTTTCCTTGTAATGGAGGTTGGTTAATCCTCCTTGTTGGGCAAGGTACACTGCTCACTGGAGCACAGGGAAAGCAGAGCGTGTGGAAGAACGCTGCCTGCCACGTGACCCAGGGCACTGCCCACAATGCCATACAAATCAATTAGCAGTTTCACAGGTAAGGAATGCTGCCAGCTGAAGGCCACGGGACTGGACAATTTGCTTGGAAGGGCTGAAGGTGATTGAAGGCAGGCTTGGGTAAAGTTCTGCATCCAGTGAAATGTAGCCACAGCCATGCTTTCCAGAGCGTTGCCAACTGTGTGTCGGCAGAGTAAGAACCAATGCATGACAAAAAGAATCAACTCTCTACACAGGATATTTTGGATTGGGAAGAGGCTGTCCAACTGAAAACCCAATTCACTGATTCGTCTGTAACCAAGCAAAAGAAACCCCATGACCAGTCACGAACTATTTCAACAAGCATGGTCTACATTCAAGGTAGAAGTAACTGCCAAAACATAAATCAATTCTGGTTTTCTGGATGCAAGACAGTTCTCTTGGAAAGCATCATCAAAATGTTAACTTGCTGACGCAGTGTATAAACTCTTGGTTAGTAGTAAGAATAGAAAAAAAGAGCCTCCCATCACAAGCTGAAATGTTTGATCTTGATCAGCAATATCCACAGCATCGCATTTCCATTATTAAATAAAATCTACTTTCTTACTTCTGAGAGATTAGGGGGTTCATTTTTTACATTAAGCCTACACGTTTTAGTCTCCAAGTTTATCCGGTAGGTATTTTCTTTCTACCAAATACAACCAACTTAAACCAACAGTTGCACAGACTTATCTGTAATAGCTTACTCAGCATATTAACTATAATTCTATAGACTTCAAAACCTAACTACAAAAAAAATAAATATATGCTGTAGCACAATTTATGCTTCTCAATTTCCACTAAAGAGGCCCCAGATTAGCATAAAAGCTAAATCAGGGATAAGATGTATTTGCAAATTTGTGTAAGTTCCCCCTCCCCAGCTTTTTTGACTCTTGGCTGTAGCTAGTGCTTCTATCCCGTGGCATCTATAGAAGCAACAGATTCAAGAGAAATTCAAAAGAATTGATTCAACAGAAATTAAGTAAGTAAACTATCAGCTCAGCAGAACATATCCAGCAGCTTCCAATCAGATGCAGCAGGAATTAACAAGGCTGCAAGGCTTTAGAATGAGTTTTCCAATCCAAACAACCGAAATTCAATGCATTTCAGAGCAAGCTGACAACAATCTAGAAAATTACATTGGATAACAGCACAACTGTCTCCCCTGGAAGAAAATACTAAAACCATGCCACACAAATTCTCCACTCTGATACCACACACAAGATATTTCTCTTAATACTAGGATTAAGCAGAGGAGGAGTTTGCACAAACATGCACACACTGATATACACAGAGCTCAATACATACAAGGAATAGATGGACAGATTGGATTTCTGTGTCTCTCCACAACATAGCAGATGTTTCTTCAAATTCAAGGCATAATTATTTTTAATAAGGAATTAATCAAAAGAAACTACCATCTTTAAGTTGAGGGTTTGTTCTCTATTAACCTCTTCCAATGAACAGAGGAAGTTCTGTTTCTCACAATCTTTTAAAAATCCCCACAATATCCTTAAAAAGCATTTGACAATTGTGCAATAAACGTATATGAAAGAGGAAGCTGACCTCAACATATGAAACATCCTGGCCTACATTTCTCAGGAGGTCAAATGAAGGACAGATACATTAAAAGCACTGTTTGGCACTATTTACATTTGGAAAGCAAAATATTTAGCTCATTTTTATTTCAGTCTCTCAAATCAGGCACTTCCCAACTAAACTAGGGAAATAAATATGAAAATACAGCCTTCTCCTATCTTCCAAGCAATAGTCAAAATGGTCATCATCTAAAAACAAACAAAAATCCAAACCTTGGAAACATAAAAGTGCAAATAAAAGCAGCAGAGATGACCTCACATACCACTAATCATAAACAAAGAGAATAATTTTCATTATTTGGACAAATATATACCTACATATGGTAGGACTTTAACATTATACCATTTTAATTTTATTTAAGGTTTTAAGACGAAAAGAGGTTTTGAAATGAGGTGCAAAACAAACCCTCAGAAATTCAGTCTCAGTTCTTCCAGTAACATTTCTACCTTTCTGTCAATGAGAACTGATGCAAGTCATAAATACCTCAGCCGACCTGTGGTTTCAGACTGCAATAGGAATAAACCAATGTTTTCTAGGTACAGCATTACATGCAAACAGACAGAATCAATCTACAATAAAGGTTAAGTGTTATTTCCTTATTTTCTTATTTGAATAAAAGCTTTCATTTGGAAGTATGCTTTGGACATAAGCAATGAAACGTTAGCAGGGAACACAACGTCTCAGACCATCAGGAAAAGAACACATCTACGTTTCAGTGTCACAATAAAGATGTGGAAGCTGAGTAAAGTATTTGGGTCATATTTTCCCCTGCATCTAGTTCTCCCTTCACTCCCAACAGAAGCAATGCTCAAGGTGGTGCTGTTAAGATGCGCAGTTGAGTCTTTAGTTAGCAGTAAGCAAACACATGAAACAGAAGCACTCATCAGTGCCAGAATTTGCAGCTTCTGACAGAAAACAGCAGGAAAGCAGTAGCCAAATAAGTCCCCAAGCATCTCTTTGTTGTTCACATTTCAGTAGAAGAGATATGAAAGCAGAGAGGGGGCCCAGGCCAAAGTAATGCTGAATCACAATAAGAGAAAACGGGAAGCTCCGAAGAGGGACAGATGCACTCAACTCAAGGCCTGCTTAATAATCTTGGGAGTTCTGACAGAAAAACGTATCTTATATATTTTCACACACACATCCCCCTGTTGAGCTTGGTCAAACTGAGATGACAGATTATGCAAACAGCTTGTTAATTCTCCATGCCTCCCCTGAGTTATTTTACATATTGGATTCGGGTCCTGTGTCCACTGCAATCAATTGCTACACTTCCACAAACTTCAACTTTCAGGCTAACTTGCAAGCAATGGTTTTAGAGTATCACTTCAAACTATGAAGCTACATGTCAGGGACTTTTCTCTGAAGCACACAAGTGACAATAACAGCAGCAGAGTATACTAGAATTTCTGCTCCCCATCCTCTATGTGGAAATCGGTTTAAATTATGCACTACAAAACTTCTTTTAGAACATACCTCCCAGTAAGAACATCAGCAGCAAGCTTTAATGATAACAAAAGCACTACATGCATTATGAAATTCTGAGGTAATTTAAGGCCCATCAGAGTATGAGCTATAGAGAATCTCCTTTTGTAAGAGCAACAGCAGTCACAACGGAGACACAAAATAAATCCTTTGCAAAGAAAAACAGAAGTGGCACTATTGAAATCATGTAATATTTGCTATGGCTAATTTAACTATGAACCACAAGAAAATTCATTTCAAATCTCATTTAAGCTGTTAGAATAAATTATTATCAACCAACACTCATTACAATGAGTTTCAAAGTCCTCATTCTCACCAGTATTTGAAAGCTCTTCAGATTTTCACTAAAACCAAAACATAACAAAAGCTACAAACCTTCAAAATAGAACACCTAACGAAAATTCAGGTTTTTAATTTTTTTAATAACACTCTTACAAGTGCTCTCTACTACTCTGAGCTTTCTGAATAGACTCAGCTTCAACAGGCAAAAGCAGCAACCTGCTAAATTATGGTAATTTGCAATTAAAACAAATACTTCCAGATAAATACGAAAATACATCCATGTTAAATCACAACATCCACATCAAAATGAGAAAAAGGCCATAGCTAAACTGAAGGCCAGAAAGAGCACAACCATTAAAAAAGGGCAACCAAATTTGCAGGTGGGCCTTCTTACATACTAAACCCCACATTTTTTAAACTATTAACATATGTAGGAAGGGAAATATACTGCTTCTCGACAGGTAATATGACCTGAGGAACAGACTAGAGCAAGGTATTGAAGAAAACAGTTGCAATCCTAAGCTTAATTCTTGTCCTCACAAAGACAAAATCTGCTTCACTGCCAACTAAATAATGCCCTTAAGCATACTACTTACTTAACTGTGTGGGAATAACTTCATGTGTACACAAGAACAGAAATTTGAATTAAAAATGCATGGGTTAGAATAATCTTGCACAGGTAAACGTGTATTTCAGAGATTAAGATCTTTAGATAGATTAGGAAGAATTATTTTCTCCTCCTATGGAGCACAGGAAGCCTTATTAGAGCTTGCCTTCCTGTGAAGCATCTGGCACTGACTGACACAGGCTACCTGACTAAATAAGATGCTGGTCTAGTGACACAACAAAAATGTTTATCTCTGTGTCATGAAAAACTAGGCTGAAAAATACCACCCTATATGCTTCACATTTCATTTGTCTCCCTAATGTATTATAAATCACTTCAGTGATCATGAGGTGCCCTACTTGGACAGCTGTAGATGCTGAAATACTCTTCCCACAGTGAGATTACTCAATAGTGCCATTAAAATACCATTCCCAGAGCGCGGGTGTTCCAGCCTCCTCACCCATCAGCACTTGTGGCAGGGCAGTGCAACCACTCTGGTCACCTTTGCCTAGGCCTTGCAGCTGCAGTCACAAGCTCAAAGGAAATGCTAACTTTGAAGAATAGGAAGATGCTGAAAAAGGTTTGGGAAATATCCTGCTGAGAAGGAAGAGAAATAATCAGTGAAGCCTCCAAGGCTTAAAGCTCAAAATCTCACTGAAGCTAATGGGAATGGGCTGGTCCCTGAAAGCTCACAAGAGCTTTTTCATGAAGAAATGGTAAACTCCAGCTGATTCTTGCACTACTCTTAATAGTATGTATGCCCAAAATCAAAATGCATCCTATTTCTGCTGCAGCAACCTAAGGGCTGGGAGAGGTGTGTCCAGGCAGTACTTATAAAAGCACCCTAGAAAAGAAAACGGAGTGGAACATCATCTCCCCTCAGAGATGCCATCAAAGGCATAAAGCTTTTGGCCACTACAGACAAAATGTCCGTATGAGTTACTGGCACAAATTACACCCAATGAAAATATATTAGTAATTGATCTTCTCCAGTGTGATCAGAGGAGCAAACACTTGTCTTAATTCTTCTTCTTAAAAAAAAATAATCCAAAAAAACAGGAAACAAGGCACAAACCTGTTAAGAAAATGGGTTCTGTTTATATGAAATCAATTTGGATCAAAGCCAATCTCTTCTCACAAAAGAGGAGATAAAAGATGTACAGATAATGACAAAAACAAAAAGATGATTTGTTCATTATTTGGTATTTGGAACAGATAGGGAAAAGGTAAAGTCACCTCACAGAGGTTCGCTTTGTATCTACATTGCTTTCAAGACAAGAAAAAACACAGAGAAGCCCAAAACAGCACATTTTAGAAAATCCCAATGACTTCATCAGATCAAATGATACAGAACCCAGAACCAGCAAAAACACATTCTTAGTTTACTGTGTGCTTGTTCACTATTGCACTTAATTTTAGAGAGGTATGTTACACATCTTTTCCCCACACACACCTTTTTAAAAATCAGCAACATCATTAAATGGTGTTTTTCTAGAACATACTGTATTGATACAAAACTAGCTGTTGATATTCTAATATCAATTTAACACTTGAACTGACTTAGTAAATGCCAAGTCAAAGCTCAGAACTTCTGAGTGCAGCTTAAGAGCACTTTAAGAAGAGAATATGTTACTGTGTTAAGCAAAAGTGGGCTTGCTATACTGAAATAAAGAGATTTAAATTGCAAATATTTATTATTTCTATTACTAAAATCAGAAAAAACATGGAATCGGAATTGCCACATAAAGTCAAATATTTAAAACCATTATTTCTTTCTAAGTGTTTTTCTTACATTTTGGACTACAATTTGTAAATAAGAGCGAAACAGATACAAACAACAACCTAAAAGCCCAAGGTTACTTCTGCTAGAACAGGAAGAACAGCTTCCTTTCCCCTCCAAATTAAAGCCAAAGCCCATGTCTCTGCACATAGGCAACTAGTCTGAAACTTCCCTGTGACTATACAAGGAAGCAGATGAGAACACACCTTCACCAGCATAAGCCTGTGACCAGATCAGCTCCTCAGTTTAGAAGGACTACTAAAGTAAGGATTCAGATAAATCTCCAAGAAGATTAATGGCTGAGGTGAAGGAGGGATGGGGAGACAAGTATTGTTGCAACTGGGCTGAAGACAGTTAAATGACTTTTAATTTCAAAGCTACCTTAAAGAAGTTTTATTTACTCTTGAGAATCTTGACTCCTCCCATATTATACATTGAAACTGCTCTTCTTCAATTTCACAATCAAGATGGTCCAAATTCAACATTGTGCTTAAAACCCTTCCAGAGAGCCAGACACTGTACAAGGGATGCACATTTCCAAGCCAAGGATCTCTTAACTCCGCTCAGATGAAGCTGACCCACTGAACAGTCCTTTAGATTTACATTATAAGTGGTGCTCCAAGTAAGAAGTACAAGACACAAAAAAGTGAACTGCTACCTCATCATAAAGCAGTTCAGATGAGAGTAGAATTAAACTTGCAATTTAGGTTTGAAAACAGTATCTTACTTATAAGCTGTGCATCTCTTGCCAGCCAGGAGAAAGTATCACAGTTTGAGGCTTTTCAATGTTTAGTTTTCACAATGCAAGTGCAATTAAAGTGCACCTTTCTGCAATTAAAGAAATGTCTAATAAGAATCTTCAGGTCTTCAAAAGCTGCTTAGTAATTTTGAAAAGCTAGAAATAAAAATAAGCACCACAAAAACAACCAAGCAAATAAAAATCCACAACTACAGCTGGGATCTCTGAAAACAGAGATGGAAACGCTTTCCCTGTATTCATGGATGTGGCGTCACACGTGTTCTGATAAGAAAGGTATTTCACCACCCAGCTCTGAAGTGTAAACACCTTCCTTTATGGGTTTACTTGCTAAACTCACAGAAAAATCTGAGTTCTGCCTTATTCCATCTGATGAGCCAAATTCTCCCAAATATGCGTCCACTCACTACTGGATTACACCAAGGACCAACTTGGTCCTGCACCAACAGCCAAAGAAGTACAAAAATTAAAGCCTGAAATACAGAATGTTCAAATGATGACTTCAAAAGGAAGACAAAGTTTTTATTCATTTAACATTTCAAGATTTATCTCATCTGACATAAAACCCATGGCACATTAGTAACCTGGTGCTGATCCCACTACAGCTTCGCACGTTGAAAGGGACCTAGATCTATGAAATCACACAGAATGTTGTTGCTTAAGCATTAAAATTCAACAGATCACGTTATGGTACTAACAAAAGGAAAAAACATCTGATTTAAACAAATGGCAAAAAAATAATCATCTCATGTATTACCATTTTCTTAACCTATCTCCCTTTGAATCCATAACTCTGCAAATATTTTAAAGGTATCATTTAAAAAATAAAGGAAAACAAACCTCGCTATGAGAGAAGACTAAAATTGAGCAAAAGGTAAAAAGTACATTTTCACACAACTTTCATCATCTGAAAATAAGAGTATTGACACAAAGTTGAAAGAGAGAATCTTTATCAGGGAGCAGCACGTTACCAGAGTATGCCATAACGTCATACGGAACATTCTATGCTTAAATTTAATGAATTAATTCAAACTGCTGTTTACCCGCAGTGATCCCTCTGCAGTAAAAGTAAACCAGGCCATAAACAGGTTTACACTCTGATACTGTTTGCTTATTCATTTCCATGTTCTTTACCACACCACAAATTCGTATCAACACACAGATAATAATAATCTGTAATCCCCAACATCCTAGCATAAGCACTTTGACTTGGAATTAACAAGCAATTGACATATCACCAGTAAGGCTCTCCACAACAGTAACTCCCAGTAAGTTTATATTTACCTTAAATGTATCATAAAGACACATCTGCTGATGCTGAAATTAGCCAGGAAATGGACACATCACACAAAGTATAAACAAGCTGTCCAGCAGGTGTTTGGGTTGGGTTGTAACAGTAACGCAGTTTGTCACTCGATCAGAATAACTTGCTTCACAAGTGACTAATTCATAAAATGGTATTTTTCTTAATATAATTTCCTTCTCACAACAAAGTTCAGTATGAGGTAGCAGTACACTTTTTCTTACAGTCAGACAGGCCCTGATGTTCATGTTTAAATGCAACGGAAACACAGAATTCAGTAAAGCTGTAATATTCAAAATAAAAGCTATAAAGGAAACTTATTGTTTCCCAACCTTGCCCAAAAAATTGGCTTGCAAAATGCTTGCACGTTGATATGCAAAGTTATTTAGATACAAAAATGAAGATGTTGCATTATATTTAGTACATTTCTTAAAATGCTTTACAGCAACCTCAGACCTCCATGCAGTCAATCCATTTTAACAAAACATTTAGTATAGGAAAAAACAAACAAGCACCAAGGAAATGGGGAAAAAAAAATATCAAGGAAATAAAAAAAATGTATTAAATCATTTAGCCTTAAAAAAAAAAAAAATCAAAACCTGCTTGCCACAAGAATGTAGAAAGCAGGGAGGAGGCATCATAAACACTAGGTTAAAATATACGCACCCCTAGCAGAAAGCTTTTTGGTGTTGATAATTTTGGCAGCATACTCTTGTCCTGTGGTGATTTTCATACACCTTCTCACGACGGAGAACGCCCCTCTGCAAAACAAGAAGCGGACAAAGTGTCAGCCCTACTGCAACAGTTCACTGCCACTACCGGTGCGAGGGTTTTAACGGGTTTCAGTGGAAGGTGTGATGTCGTCAGAATTAAATTTTAAAAAACAGAGGAAAAAATAGGATTTTCA
Organism: Brachypteracias leptosomus; assembly: GCA_013401335.1. Lineage (NCBI taxonomy): Eukaryota > Metazoa > Chordata > Aves > Coraciiformes > Brachypteraciidae > Brachypteracias > Brachypteracias leptosomus. The sequence continues at coordinate 38,002 of VYZX01019215.1, forward strand.
GAGAGTGCCGCTACAACACTGATTGCATTCACCAAAACAGCAAACTCTGCTCAGAAAGGCAGGTACAAGCCATACGACCGAGCCCATCCCCGGCTGTAACCGCTGGCGGCTGGGCGGAGGGAGAGCACATTTTCACCACCCCGAGCCCGGCACGCACCGTGAAGAGAGCGCGGCGGCGGCCCCGACCCCAACCCGGTGTCACCGGCGCCCCGCCGCCCGCCCCCGCCGGGCCGCCAACATGGCGATCGGCGCTGAGAGGCGCAGACCCCGGGCTCGCGCTCTTCCCGCCCTGCCGCTGAGGGGCGCCGCGCGCCGCCCTGCCCAACGGTCCCTCACTGACCGAGCCCCTCACAGCCACAATTGTAACAAAATATATTAAATGACCACGAGGCAGCTCCTGCACCTCCCGCGCCGGGAGGCCGAGGGCAGCTCCCCGCCGCCCGCCCGGAGCCGTACATACCCGGGGGGACGGACGAGCGCGGACCCCGACTCTCCACCCCACAAATACCGCCCGGGTACAGCGGAGCTGTAAGGCTGGGGGTCAAAGCGCCCCTCTGGGCTTTAAGTACCGGTACGGTCGCGGCACCGCCAGACCGGGGCTCACGCACCGAGCCCTCAGAGTCTACGGTGCCTTCTCCACCACCACCCCGCCCCGGCAACGCCGGTTCCCCAGCCTCGAACTGCCTGCCCCATGCCTGGGCGCGCCCGGCGGGCTCCGTACTTACTTCCCGAGCTCCTCGAAGAGCTGGTACTCGTCGGTGAACCGGGTGCAGGTGGTGGTTGAGGCCATCATGAGGACGGGCGGCCGCCGGTACGTCCGGCGGCCAGGGACGGCAAGGCGGTGACGGCGGAGGGGCTGTGAGGCGAGGCGAGGCTCCGCGCTGGCTTCTCCTCCTCCACCTCGCCGCCGCCGCCTCCTCTCGTGACGGGGCTGCCTCCGCGCCCTCCTCTCCGCCAGCTGGCGTGTCGTCCCCGCGCAGGTCTTCGGTCTTCTGCCCCCGCCCTTGAGGGAAACAAATAAATAAATAAGCGTCTCTCTCCCTCAAGCCGGGGGAAGGCGGCGCCGAAAGGGAAAGCAAAACCGGGGCGGGGGGCGCGGCGCCGCCGGCCCAGGGGTACCACCGCCTTCCGCTCCCCCCCGTGGCGACTGCAGGCCAGCGGGGCCGCCGCGCCTCTGCCCCTTCTCCCGGTGCCGTGCCTCCCTCTAGCGACGCCGGCCGCGGCCGCCCCGTCGCGGCTTACTCTCCCTACCACCGCCCCGTCCGTCGGGGACGCTATAACGAGGGGACTCTCACCCTAAGGCCGGGGAACCTGCGCTGCACCGGGAAGAGCCGGGGGAGAACCGCCCCGCTCCGCACTGAGGGGGGAAAAGGACGGCGGCAGGAGGCGAGAAGCAGAGGACGTTCGCGCCCGGCGCCTCTCGCCCTGAGGGAACGGATGCACCTGCGCCCCGTTCCTGGGCGACCGCCTGACGTCACAAACCGCCTGCGA
>VYZX01019215.1:39528-64229 GCA_013401335.1 Brachypteracias leptosomus
GCTCGGGGACAAGAACGCCCGGCTGTGCTCAGGCGGCGGGGGGTGGTCTCTGTACGGGGGGTGACAGTCCTGTCCCTAAAGGGCCGCGGCCTCCCCTCGAGGCGCGATCTGCAACGTGCGGCCTCAGCCTGTGATTCAACGGCCAACTGTCCTGCCAGAGACAGCTCCGTAACACTGTCTGGCTCTCCTTCGGCCCCGGTCCACCGTAAGACAATCAGTGTTTCATTATTAAGTTGGGGTCACGCTAAATGAAGCCAGTATCGATTGGGGCCTGTAAGAAAGATGGGGACAGTCTTTTTAGGACAGCCCGTTGCAACAGGCCAACGGGTGATGGTTTTAAACTAAAAGAACACAGATTTAGACAAGATAAAAGGATGAAATCTTTTACGCTGAGGGTTCTGAAACACTGGCACAGGTTGTCCAGAGAGGTGGTAGAAGCCCCATCCCTAGAAACATTCAAGGCCAAGATGGAGGGGGCTCTGAACAACCTGATCTAGTTGGAGATGTCTCTGCTAACTGCAGGGGATTGGACTAGATGACCATCAAAGGTCCTTTCCAACCCAAACCATTCTATGATCCCTTGGTGCACTTCTGTGGCCAGGTCCCTTAAACCAGCCAGCATCACAGCCAATCACCTCAACTCTGGGTGGATCCAGCCTGAGAGATCAGGTGCAGGAGCAGCAAGAGGAGAACCACTGACAGTGGAAGTCACTGGAGGCATCAGCAGCTTGGAGGAATGTCCAGGCATAGATGCTGGCCATACTTTTAAGGAGACATTGAGACATGGGCGGTGTGAAGGGAGCACCGCACACGGCAATCCCAGTAAGGCCAGGAAATAAGAATAATGCTCTATTTGCTACACAGAGAGATGGGAAGGGTTGAGAACACAAAGCAGAGGGCACATATGTGCGGCGATGAAGATAAAATGTAATAGTAAACAGCTGCCTCCGTTTTCTGACCTTGGGCTAATTTCTGTCCCAAATAAGGGCCAGGCTTCTCTGCTAAAATCGCATGCAACTGCATCATCAAAGACCACAAGCATACACAAAATGAGGGGTTACCAGGCCATCAGAACTGCCTGGAAATTCAAGAGATAATTCTGCAAGATACTTTAGATGTGTCTGATTTTGAAGGGTTTGGAATGTAATTGTTTTAATGTTTCTGAAAGCAATAATAAAAATGGTGTTGAAATAAAGTGTTAAGTGTGTTGGCATTGTGGGGGGTAGGTGAAAAATATGCTTAGATTTAGTTTATCCATAAGATTTCCTTTTCTAAAATATTTAAAGTGAAAGTAATAGTGGTAGATGAAGAAATACCAGTTGTTGGATTTTCAACCCCAAAACTTGCTATCTCCCAACTTGGAAATTTTTCCTTTAAAAAGCTTTTCAAATGTGTAGCGCCACCAGTGCCTTTGTAACTTCCCTCTTATTCCTGACCTGGCCTTTGCCAATGATTACATGCTTTGCTTTGCGCAAGTCGTGTCATTTTGCTTTTGTTCCTTTCTCATAGTAAACTAAGAGGTGGTGAGATAAGTAATGAGTTAAGTTAACATCTGCATATTGTGGTGGGTTTACCCTGGCTGAGTGCCCGGTGCCCACCCCTAGTCCCTCTATCACTCCCCCGCCCCCCACAACCCAAACCTTCGTCAGCAAGGCAAGCAGGGAGAGAGTAAGATGGAAAAGAAGAAGAACCCGTGGGTTATGATAAGAAGCAGTTTTAATAAACAGCAGAGAAAGCAAGGTTGCGCGCGCGCGAAGCAAAAGCAACAAAGCCGTTACTCTCTACTTCCCATCCGCAGGCGGTGNACATTTAAAGCGTTGAGCATGTCAGTTTGTGGGACAACTGGAGTTTCACTATAAAAGGCAACACACAGCTTGAGTCTACACAGGCAATCTAAAGCACCTGAATCCTTATTTTGATATGAGAAGACACACATACAAAATACATCCACAAAGGTTTATTTTACTTTAAAGCGCCAGAGCTTCTGCAATGGGATCCAGAGCTGTGATCCTGTAGGAAGAGTTAGAAGCCTGCCAACTCTTCCCTAAATGAGGGTGAACACGTAGGTGCACACAAGGGTAACTATGAAGGTAACTCTCCTCTGGGCGAGGCAGCTGCACCTCATACAAACACACGTAATTCATGGCTCAAAGGAGGCAGTGAAGGAAGCCTTCGAAACTTGTGAGTGTACAAAGTGTCCACTCCCCACGTTCCTCTCCAGGGAAATGTGATGTGTGGCAGGGCGAGTACCAAAAGACACGAGGATGTTTCAATTTAGATCAGCAAATTTACATGGAAGCAAGAATGAATCTATTCTCAGAGAGGTGAAGGGAATGTGCACTAGGAAGTATTCAGAATGGTAGCTTATTTTTTAGTTCCCTCTACAAAATATAACACAAGTTGTGCATAATTTTGTATATATCTGCATAAATAACGCAATCAGCTGTACTGAAACCCCAGAGCAGTCTGATGATTGTGAGTGGGGACATGTCTCCCAGGTTCCTTATCTATATATATACATAAACATTCAAAAATTAAACATATTTCCCTGTTCTACGTAATTTTTTCCTATTAGTATATTCTGATAACAAACATTTGGCCAAAGTATGTGTTAGGACTGTGCCATGCAATGAATATTTAATGAAAATAATGTTCAGAAGAAATTATCAAAGCCAATTCACTTTCTTTTCTTGTTGTTTTTGTGGTTTTTGAAATGACATTATAAGGATGCATAATAATGCATAATTAAACAGATTAAAAAAAAAATATCTTTTTCCTCTCATTTCCTAATCTGAAAAAAAAAAAAAAAGTCCAAGAGGGGGCCAAGTTCTGACATATCAAGCATGAGTTTTATTATAGGAGCTAAGGGAAGAAAACAGTTGTTTACAAGATCGGTATCCTAGGACTTGGAGAATTTCCATAAGGAGAGATACCAGGGAAGTGATGAACAGCTTGGAAACACTTTGGTTCAGAGGGATTTTTCATGTTACAACAATCATCTCTTAAATGTAGTTTGCTCTTGAGCTGAAACAAAACCATAATTTGTAGCTGCCATTTAAGCACTTCAGACATTCTCCAAATTCTTCCTGAGTAGACCAAAGCAGCCAGAATGGCAGCCAAGGATCTGGCCCACTGGGTTAACTTCTAAAAGCTTCAGGTTTCTATTGTGGCCATGGAAACAATTAATCTGGGTTTGATCTAGTGGATGCAGGAAGTCATATCTCAATAATGAAGCAGAAAAAGGCTTAAAAAACATCCCAGAGCAGGTTTCTCTTCTCCAAAAATTTTTATAAGAGCAGTAACCAAGTCTGTAAGAAACTGAAGAGCTGTTCCTCTCAAGTTCCTGCAGTTTAACAAAATGCTACAGCTCAGTGGAATGAATCATATAATCAACTTTAGAACTGGAAACAGTATTGTGGCAAAGAAAACTGTATTTTTAAGAGTCTGCTATTCAGCAAGGTCTTTGCTTCATGTGGCTTTATTTTTAAACAGCCAGAGTGAGTTTTCATTTTATTTCTGATCTTGCAAATACAGATTTTCAATTTTTTTATGTTCTGAAAGAGTCTGAGAGCTTTCAAAAGCTCATTTGTGTAGACTTCCCATTATGAGGACTGATAGGAATATTGTATATTTAGTTTGTGAACAAATGCATCAGCCATTTACAGCAGAGGTCCATCCAGAAAACAGCCTGGAAGCCTGAGTAATCTTGGGTTTAGATAAACGCTTTATGACCAGATGGTCTTGAAAAGAAATCCTTGGTCCTTCCCAAGGCTGCACGTATTCTTGTGGCAAAGCACTTAGTGCCTTGGGGCAGCTGATTGAGTGGGAGCAGTTATAGCTATGTTATTGCAGTAAAGCTGAAAAACTGTAATTTGATCAATAAAATAGCTTTTTGTTTTAAAATGTGATCCAGATGGCTCCTTGATAGCACATTGAAAGTATGGTTGTTTTTCTACCGAGGCTTGCATTGATAATGCATGACAAACATCCCTGAACTGGCCAAGAAGGTGGTTGTGGGCTTGATCTAACAAGCATCCAGAAGGTGAAGGAAGCTGAGATCTGTGGGATAAAGCACCAGAGCTAAACATTGCTGCTAGCACAATCAGCGGGGAGAGTGGCGGGTAGGAGGACGATGGAAAAGTCAGAGGAAAGATGTCAAACTGGGAACAAAAGAGGAAGAGAGAGTGTTGTGTGGGAGCGAGAGGAAGGGAGAGGTGTTAGCCAGCAGATGGAAAGGGGAAATCAGATCAACAGACCTATGGCTGATGGAGTTACATGGCTTGTGTAGTGAGAGATGAGAGGAGAGACAAAGAGTAAATGAGTTTTATAATGGGAATGGAGGATCACACAAACATATCAAATGAAGAGGACAGGGAACAAAGGGAGAACACTTTTTCTAAGAAAAAGGAGTGAGTAAAGGGAAACTGAAAGTAAGTAAAACAGTTGTTAGGGTCAGAAACAAAGATAACCAATGCGAAAGTGGATAGGAAAAAAGTATCTGAAGACAGCAGGAAAAATGGGGAGAGGTTAATCAGTGAAAAGACCAAACAGATATGTGGAAACATGGAAAGATAGAAGAACAGAGTAAAAGGATCAACTGTGAGAAATCACGCAGAAGACAAGATCTGGGTTTGCAGTTCGCTGTAATAGTTTGAACTGGAGGCAACAGATTTCAGGTCAGCACCGAATTATCTGTTGCACAATCATTATTTTGTCTCTCTCCTTGTTTCTCATCGGAGCTGTTGGACTTTCCCACATTAAGTTTTGGGGGGCAGAAGCACAGGTAACATCACCTGCTCAGCATGCCAGAGACTCACTCCTTGTACCTCATCATTTCCAAGAATGATGGTGGCCTAAAGTGTGTTCTAATGTCTTCTGCTGGAGCAGCTCCATCCCAAGCACCTTCTGATCAGTTCTGACTCCAGAAACTGGTGCCAGTCTCAGACATCCCAAGTCTCCAGTGAGTCAGAGGAGCTGTGGTGGAGCTGCTGAGCATCCTGCCCTAGGGCTTGTCTTCTTCCCACGGAGAAGCAATCTCGCTCAGTCCCTTGCTGCAGTTGTTTCACCATGTGTGCATAAGCACTCAGAGAAGTAGATCCTTGAAGGCTCCCCAAAGAAAATTAATTATTTATCCATTATTTACACTCCTGGCAAACACCTCACTACCGGACTGTGGCAGTGTGTGTGCTTGTGCCTGCTGGAGCCCTCTTACGTAGCATTAATTTAGTCTTCAGTGAACCAGAAAGATGTTGGCAGAATAACTGATTTGATAGCTCAGTGATTCTGTCACGCTCTTGGTATGCAGGAGACCAAAACTTCTCTCTGGCCTAAAAAAGCGTTGCTCCTAACAGACTAGGAGGGATTGCTGGCCATTTAGCTCCCACCTCTAGAAGCACTACAGGGAGAACGAGGTGAAAAATTAATGCAGGGGTTTTTTTACCTTTGTGCATGTGTGTGTGTGGCAAGGACAAAAATACAGGCTTAGCAAAACTGAGATGTTTTAATTTGTTTGCACTGGAAAGGAAACAAATACTCTAATGAGATACAAATTTAATCTCAGAATTTTCAATAATATATTTTTCTTCTTTTTTATTTGAAGCTATTTTTAATTAAGAATATTGCTTTAAAATAATGCTTTTGAAGACAGTGATTTCTTTTTAATGCATTTTAATTTTGAGCTGAGTAATTTTTTATGAGCTCCTAGCAAACAAAATTTTACATTATTTACACAGCTCTTCTTACATGCAAGCAGCAGAGTCAGCAACACTCACAAGCCTTATATCTTTTGCCACTGACTTGCATGATGTGGATTTGAGTGATGGATATTATTTTAAAAAGATACTTCAAGCTGTGAATGAATTAGTCAATGGAGCGAGGACTGGGAGGTGAGAAGGAAGAGCAGAACATAGAACAGCCTGCAGAAGGTTGCCATCTTATGCACATAATGACTGAAACCATGTCAATGGGATGCCACATTCAGGAATTCAGTGACAAAATCAGCAAACAAGGCTGCTCTAAGCAGTAACATTTTGAATCCTCAGATCTTACTAAGGAAAGACCAGTGATTAATTGAAAGTGTCCAGAATGCTTCAGTAAAGGTATTATGAACTATAACATTTAGGAGCATTGCTGCATAGTTACAATATATTTTTTTAAAAAGGGAAGGGGGTATTTCTCCTTCTCAGAATTGAGCCATTGACCAGCTGGATTAGATTTGATTTCATCATCAGTTATATTTATCTGTAGGCAAATCGCCCTTCCCATCCGAGTTGGATAAGGAATTATCCCAGCAGCTACTAAACTTCATGGTATTCCTTTGCTTGGTTTCAGTAGATCACCTGGTGGACATGGTAAAGAGAACAGCTTGGACAAGTTGAGCTGTAAATGTTCTTAAGCATGACAGGCTAGTTTACAGTCTGCCAAGATTACTCCTGAAACTCCAAAGTCATTTTGTAGAGGAAGACAGAAAAGATTTTTCCAGACTGCACTTTTCTTCTGGGCACTAGAGCCACAAGAGGCCCCAGACTGAATTCTGTAAGACCTCACCAGGCTGTGAAGTGCTTATCTGCACTTGCTGCCTTCAGCAGCCAGGAGCTGACATCTCAAATGCTGTCAGTAACCATATATTGGGGTGCACACCCCTATGCACAGTTAGGTTGCAGTTAGACGGTACGGTGAGATGCAAGCACAAAAAAAGAAATTAAATCACAAACATTTTCCATAAAGCAAAAATATCTTTGATGTTAACTTCCAGAATTACAATTTAATCATTCCAAGATGCCACTAAAGTGGTCTGGATTTTCCTGCCCATCAGCTGGCTAACATAGTTTACATTTAATAGCTTTAAGACTTTCTTTGTTCAGAGTTGCCAACATTAACAAAAAACTGCTCCTATCTGAAACATAGATGTGACAAATACAGGCAAAACTGTTACAAATTTCTCTGGAACTCATATAGACCCAGACCTCTAGAAATTCCTCCCTACCCTGAGGAGAAATGGGAAAGAGATCTCCCATGCAGAAGAATCACCTATAGGTAAAATGTCAGGGATTACTGGTTTCATCAAAATTTCATCTTTTGATGAAGAAAATTAAAGAAGGAAATTTTAAAGTGTCCCCTGCTTCCCATACATGGGCATTCCCAGCACTGGAGATGAAAAGCCTCTCCAAGAGGAGATAAGGTCAGAACCAAGCAGTAATGGAGTTAATCAGCTGAAAAAAAGAGGCAGGCTTGAATTTTATGGGGGAAATAAGTCAATGTTGAGATTTTAGAAGTAGAGGAATACTCTCAGAGTGGTGATGAAAGGGAAATATTTTGATGGCAGTAGTTGGGACAGATTGAACTCAAGAGGGGAGAAAAGATTTGGTCAGAAAGGAAGATGCTGAAAGAAACAGTGCATAGGCCAGTGTTGAGACAATGTTGACTGGGAAGAAGGCTGACTTTTGAGAAAAACACAGCAGTGAGGCTTGGGCAGGCTTTAAATCCCAGCAGAGGAGAAATGCAGCAACTGGCTTCATGACCTAAACAGCAGGGAGTGCTAATAGTAAGAGAAAAATGAAAGGACGTAAGAATAAAGATATATAGAACTTCCAAACAGCTAGTCTGTGGACTAATTTAACTCTGCCAGAATGCCATTTCTTACCTCTTCACATATTGCACTCAGCTTACTTCAGAATACTCACAGCAACAAATATATTCTTATCTACTGGCCAAAAAGTATCAAGTAAAAATGATTCCTTGATTGCAAATTGTCAAAAGCAGTTCATTGGAACAAAACTATTTGAATAAGGGAAGTTTTGGTTTCCTTTTCAGGTGGAGTCACTTTGCAAAATGGAAATCATTAATACAAGAAACCCCTTTTTCTTTCTTTTTGGGTTTTTTTTCTTTGGTTTCAATCATTTGCAAGAGTGCCAGCAGTTCCCAACACTTCTTTTATTGTGTTACCTCGGGCTCCACAGAACATTTACTGTTGCGGCAGAGAAGATCTTGATAAGGGCCCAGCTGTGAATGTGACCCCTGTGTTTCAGTTCCGTGTAACATGGTATTTGTTCTCCCTGCTTTTACGGTACACGAGGCTACTGTAATCATCTTTCTCATTCTCTGATTATTAGGCAAATTAAGGATGACTCTGTCAGTTCTCTGCCTACGTTCTCTCCCAATAGATAGTAAAGCACAAAGTGTTTGCTTCTTGCTTACATTTGGGTCAGTCGAGGGCAAGTGTCTTCTCCAGGCTGGCCCTTCACCATCCCCTTGCTTGAAATGGGAGAGAGAGGTTTCACAGTGGGACATCTGACCATACATACCTGTGAAGCACCATCTGAGAAGCTCAGAGGCTGTGGCTTGCCAGCTTCGGGTGGGATGGACATCCCTTGGTTCAGAGATTCTAGCAAACAAAGTTGCTGCAAATTGCTTTTGGAAATACTGTGTTACAGGAGGGAACTTTGAACTCAACCTGGGTCTTTATCAGCTTTACAGCGCTATCTTCCTTTCAATATATTAGCACTGAATAACTTGGATAAATAACCAGAAGAATTTTTTCACACTTGGAGCACCAGTTTTTCTCTTGGAACTGTGAAAGATGATGGATGTGCTTCTATCATTTTTATTTCAAGGAAAATTGATGACCAATACAGGGCATAGAAACCTGCTGAATTGTTCTAAGCTTTGGCTCAAGTAAATATTTTTCTAGTAATTATTATGAAATTCAGTGTGTGATTCATACCCCAAGTAATGATTAGACATATGCAATGTTTTCATCTATGCCTTATGTATACCTTTACTTGTTATTTTGTCTGTAAATACAGATTTAACACAATAATCACCAGAATTAATCAACTATCTTTTTCTTTTTTTCTGTTTCCTCTTTTTTTTTTTCCTGAATACATTTTACTTGACCTCAGAGTACCAGTTACTGGCATAGAACAGTACCAGAAGTGCCATGATAGCCACAGTCTGTACTGCACGAGCTTGGTAGTTTTAGTATCAATGGGAATTACTCATGTACAGTCTAGTTTTTACCCTCACTTACAATATATGAATATTCAACACCGTCTCCTCCAGTCGACACAAGCTATAGGTAAGCTCCTTCCTCATCCTGACTCCTATCTAGAGAATCTTTCTGATTCAGAATTCCACGGAGGTCTTTCCATTTATTAAAAGAAAAAATTAATCTGGTAAAATCCAGAGGGAAACAAGTAAAGAGGGTTTTTCCTGGATGATATCCTGCAGAGAAGTTTCTCCATTGGAAAACTATCTTTCCTTCAGCTTATATTTTTCCTCTGTGATTCCACCTTCCATGGCTTAGTACCACAAAGGAGAACAGAGCACCTAAAGAGCTTAATCACCCTGGGAGGCTTTTCTGTCCCAGCCTCAGTCACGACCCAGCGAAGTGTTTCTTGCTTTGAACCACAATACCAGAAGACCCAAGAAGAGTTTGAGTTTTTAACACTGTAAGCTGGGTTCCCAAAATAGCACCAAAGTGGTGTCACAAACTCACTACTTTTCCCTGCAAACAAGTAGTCTGGCTGCAAAACTATCATTGGAAATTATCAGCCCATTCACTTCTCCCATGAATTTTGGCCATCAGCATAAAATGCCAGGAACCAATTAAAATATGGCCGACACATGAAGTGAAGTATATATAAACAGACATATATGAGCAGACAATAGACCAGACAACAATGACATGCACTCACCAACAAGAAAGCCTGGGTTGCCATACCCTGGGAAAAACAGTGATCAGCAAGCAGTTTTATACAGAGAGCAGGTTGTAGGTAGATGTGCTGTCACTGTGGGTAGGTAATGCCAAGGGTAGAAAAAACACTATTACAGAGGAAAAAAAAAGTGACATCAGACATACAAAAATTTTTCCCATATTTAAACACCATTTAAAGGTAACTTCCAAATATTTTTAAGGTATTTAAAATGTAAACAGCATTGAAAGATTTAGACAGTATCTAGAGTATTCTAAAAGTTTTTAAAGTATTGTAAAAGTATAAATTTATACCAGTAGAAATTTGGGATAATCGGAATTAAGAAACCATAGGACTGTGAATGAACTTTGTAGGTCTGCTGAACTCTGTCCTACAGTGAAATGGGTGACAAAGTTTGTATCCTATTGGAACCCTTTGGTGCTACCACAACAGAAACACGAGCTGGTGTCACTACACAGAGGAGCTGCTACATCCCTCTTCCTTCTCATGCAAGTGAGATTACAGAAGAGCAGTAATAATACAGACAAACTGTACTATTAGTGAAAAGATGCATTTAAGAGAAAACTCATTTCACCTGATGTGTAGGAAAGCATGCTGGTACTTTATTTCAGAAGATTCTGGTATTATTTGCCACACTGATTCCGAAATACTCTAATGAAGTTAATAGCCTGGAGAGAGAGAGAGATTTATGCATATTGATATATATGTGTGCACACACACACATATAACACATAAGAGATTCTGGCTCTTGATAATTAACTGTATGCATGTGAAAGACACCTGCACCACCCAAATTCCTGCTTGGTTTCTATACAGTCTCGTGCCTTTCACCAGTTGCTGAATCCTAAGTTATCACAACTTTTTAGGCATGCTTGCTGCAATTACTGCGGTGCTGGGACATGGTGCATCAAAACTCTGTCAGCCCTTTGGCTGCTTCTTCTGGGTGCTTAAACAACCAAGGAACTGAAGCAGAGTTTTCCTTTATTGATAAAAACCCTTCCTAACATACTGTGCTGGATAAATCAAGGTTTTTATCATCACATAGACAATGTAAAATGACGAGGAGCAGAAAATATCATGGAGTCAGCATGGCTGAGTATAGTATCTGTTGCCAGATAAAAAGCAATAAAAAAATACCTGTAGTAACCCAAAATATCCTACCAGTTGCAAAACTGCTGCAGATGACAGAGGCAATCCATGTTATGGTGTGTGTATGGCTGCCTGTATGGAGGCTGTGCCTGGCTCCTGCAGGACAGCGCACGCTGCTCTACCCACTCTCTCTGTCAGGAGCTAAATTCCTTTACGTGCAGGTCATGGTGCTGCCACCGCACCCTCCTTTCCTCCCACGCTGCTCCTACTGCTCTTGTAGCTTCCTGAAATTTAAGAGGTGACTCAATGGGAAGCAACTTCATGGATTTCTCTGCACAAACATAAGGATGTGTGTTTGTCGATAGACAGCTGAAGGGTTCATTAGATTGCTTGTGTGGGAGTCCTGGGCTCCTTCACTAAGGATACGGTTGTGGAGTGACAGCCTTGACTTACCTCAGCAACTAAAGGCTGTAGATAACACTGATCAAACAACAATTGTTGGCATTGTGCATGTTGAGAAGTAATTTCATGGTCAAAGATTAAAGCGAGTGGCATTAGAGCTGTGAAGTGTTGATCAAGAATTTTCACCTCTTTAAATATTATTACATACATATAATCAAAAAATTCTGGAAGGGTCCTTCTTCTTATGGGCTCTGTATGCTGCTGCAGTTGATGCAGCAAAAGGAAAATAACCTCACAACTAGAAGACAGTAGTTGGACTGCATCAGGAGGAGAAGTTCCCAATGCTGCACATTCCTTTAGTGATGCCCAGCCTTCAGAATAACCAAGAACAAAAGCACTGCAAAGGGCCACCTCAGATAAAAGCTTCCCTCCTAATGGAGCGCAATTTTCTCTCCTTCTGTATGGCAGGGAACAAAATGTCATCCCCATTTGTTTCTGTTTTTTTTTTTCTTTAAGTTACTTAAAAATGTCAAACTGTATAGGAGCATCTGTAATATCATTTACAAAAGCAGAGATCCATGCCTGATCCCAGTACATGATTGGCATCAGTGTGTGTCACAGAGAATTTCTGGTCGTTTTTCTCCTTAAACTATATTCTGTTCGTACTCATTCAAAGCCCATTTTTTTAAATAGAAGAAAACTTTCTGAGATTTCACAAGTCATAGAAACAGGCCACTTTGAACTTTTTGTCAGTATTTGTAGGGCAGGTATTAAAGAAAGTTAAAGTATCCCTTTGAACAGCAAAATGTTGAATGTTGAATCATTCACTTCCAGCTCCTTTCTGCTGGAATTCAGACAAATGAACTGACTTTTTCCCCTCTTTTTAATCCTATTTGAGTTTTGAAAGATTGGTAATTATTTAGTCTTTGTTTCACGTTACGTACCACTAACCATGGATTTGTTTGGAGGGTTTAATATTGTTTTTAGAAAACAGAAGGTGTCAAACCCAAACTAGGTTTCATAACAATGCCATTACATAACCATCCAATTAGTAGCTCGTTCCCTGCTATTAATAGCAGCTTCCACATCTAAATCACTTTGTGTAGTGCCACAATAACTGGCAAGAAGAGGCTTCACATTAGTTAATTATTCACTCTCAGAAGAGAATAAATGAACTTCATGGAGATTTATGAGATGCAGAGTAATGTGCTGTTTATTAGTTGTCAGGCTGCTGCCTCCTCAAATGCTGTTTGCCTTTCTGGACTCACAGGAGACGTTCAGACCCAGCTGCAAGCCTCACATGTCCGTGTCTATCTTATGTGCATCTCATACTGAAGGCTGCCAGAGACAGAGCTCGGAGCAAGGTAGTCTGAAACCAGGAAGACTCTGAAGCCTTTTTTGTTGGAATAGTATCTGTTATTTGGTGTTGTTTCACGTTTACATTGCCTGACATAATGTAATTAATTCTCCAGTGATGGTGACGTTTTACTGTGGGTCAACTGGAATTCTACCCCAAAGTGGGTGGTTGTTGTCCTCTGTTTCAGCTATTTCCTAGCACTGGTCATTGCTGGATGGACGTTTGTCGTGCTGCAACTGCTTGAGCACAGACACCTACACAGAGGAATCTGAACTCTCATTTGAAATGCCTCAAGACTGGAGTTTCGATCACATTAAGCTGCCTGAGCTGCTGACCACAGAATGCGATCCAGAGTTTTTTGTAACCTCCTGTACAAGACTTTTTTTTTCCAAAGGAGAGATCAGATCTGATTTCTATTTTTAAAACCAGCTACTTTAAGAGTTGCAGCATGTGAGCTAGTTTGATCTTACCTTCCTCTGTTCCTGAATTCCAACACTGAAGCAATGAATTCATGAAGAGATTTTTCCATGGCCTGACGACAACCTTCCACTCTTCATCACAGAAATTTCCTTTTATATCAGACCTCTCAACTGATAAAAAGATGGGTCAAATTCAGATACATACATGCTTCTAAAATAATTTCTTCTCCTGAGGTCTATATTCTTCTCTCCTTGGGTATCTCCACTGCTCCTGAAAGTGGAGAAAAAAAAGAGTTAGGCTTAAGATGAGATCACAGCACTTTCTGTACTTTCACACTGAAGGTACAACTGCTCCAATGTGTGAAAATGAACAAATGCACAAATGGCAAGCTGAAAATCTGATATTGCCATTAATGGAATAGCATCTTTTGGTATCTAATGGAGATAAAGCTTCCTTGTGGCACAAAATTACTTCTGTGCCTGCTTACAGAACAGAACCAAATGCTGCTCTAGTGCCTGACCTCTTGTCCTCTGTTCCTGCCTTCCTGACTTCAGGACTAAGTAGAAAACAGCAGTCAAGTCTTCTTTCAGAAAAGACTTTAAAAGATACTGCCTTGATTTTGACCAATTTAATGTAAAAATGGGGAGAAAACTAAATTAAAAACAAAGGAAGATTTGAATAATAGATTTTTGAAACTCAGTAAGCCATTCAGAACTGGAACAGTCTGAACAACTCTGAATCCTGTCTGAGTTTCAAAAGAGACATTGCAGGGATTGCATCAAATTAGGCTCCTATTCTCCCATTTTGTTGAAAAAATGAGTGTCATTTTTGTGTAGAATACCTGGGTATGATAAGCTATAAAAATGGCTGGTGAAGTATTTGTCATAGAAAAGCAGGCTTCCCACTTAAACCCAGCTAACCAGATTTATCTTTGTTGTAGCTCTCTCCAGTGAACAGAAAAATGACTGTGACCCATTTTGTTTTATAGAAAATGTGTATCTGATGCTCAGATAAAGAATCATATATTGTCCAAGTGCTCAAAGCTACTTATATGAGAGAAGATTGCTTTATAAGTAAGGATTTGTAGGATCAAACTAGCATAAGAAATTCCCTGCTGTGTCAAGCCATCAGCCTGTCCAGCCCCGAATTTTGTCTCTCCCAGTGGCAGAAGGAAAAAGCATCCAGGCATTGGAGCACAGAGCCAGTGCTGCCCCCAGACCACATGCACAGCTGACTTTTATAACACTACATATGATATACTGCATAAATAAATAGTCAAGAGGGGATGGGAAGAAAGCAGGGGGAGAACATGAAATTCTCCCATTCACAGAGGGCTTTATCATGTCCTAGAAGATGGTTCTTCAAAGGAAACCATTCCAAGTGCTCACAAACTGTTCATTCCATAGGTTACTGAACACGGGACACGAAGGTAACTTTAGCCAGTGTTACAGTTGCCATTTGGTAGAACACACTCGTAGCCCTCAGTAGCCATCGTGTATATGCATGTAATTACCTGGCTTACCCTCCTAGACAAACTCATTTCTTATTCCACCGTGGCCTTGTTTGCCAGCTGTCACTCATGGCCTGGTTAGTGGGAACCCCAAGTGATGGGCTGCTCCTCAGCCTCAACCGTGGTGGTTCTGAGCAGCAGCAGGTCAGCCAGGTACCTTGCAAAGGAAAGAGGCATCATGTAAGCTTCTGAGTGTCCTGATGCTGGCTTTGCCTGCTTTGTATACAGCACCGATAGAATTTCAGGCACAATTTAAAAAATATCAACATTCAAGCTGCTTTTCATCTGACAAACCTACAAGTGAAAGATTAACAAGCCCCAAGAGATCCTGAGAGATAAAAGCGTTGTGCTTGGTCCAACAGCCCTGCCAAAGGGTTTAGAAAGGCTGCTTCCTGAGTGTTCAAGTACAGCCCTCATCTGCATTTATAATTCAACATCTCTTGAAGCATGAACAACAGTTGATGAATAAATTCACACGTCATCTGTAAAAAATGGTGTAAGATTGCTTCTTTACTTAAAATCTAAAACCATATTTACATCTATATCTATTCTGATAAATTTAGCACCAGAAATTCCATATAATCATCAGCAGAATAAGAAAGCCATGCCTATCTCCAAATACTTGTTTCCAAGTGATGAAGGAAACCAGGTGCTCAGACATCCAACTGGAGACAGCCAAGATTCAACAGAGATTTAGTCCAAAAGGGGAGACTCCTGCAAGTTTGGACTACAGCATGAGAAGAGCAGATTTTTGATTCATCAGAGTTTTTCCCCTTGTGTTCTTTCACTCATAAACAGTGATAGAAAGAAACCGTTCCTATGGGAAATGGTTATGTTTTTCTTTCCCATTTTGTTTTTAAAAAAGACATTCTACATATTAGTGAACAACCCCTTCACTGTATATATATTGCATATATAAACACTGATGTATATCATACATATATTTCTAGTCTCAGGTTTCTGCTGTACAGCTTGTAATGAAATACCATGGCCCCAAATCCCGTTTTTTTCTGACGTTAGCAGCATATTACTGTATTTCCAAGGGAGATATATATGAGTTACAAAGTTTGATTGTGCAGTAATAGCTGTTCGGGGATTTACAACCCTTGCTATCTCTCTGTTACAAAGGTACCTGCCAAACATGTGAGGTTTTCTTTCAGGAAAAACAATGAGCCATGCACAATGAAATCATGGATTATTGCTATTTTGGAACTTCTCCGAACTTCTGGCAGGGATGCTCTGGAGACCCATATAACTTCTGGCTGCAAGCCTCTTGATAAACCCTATAAATATCGACGTCAAGAGCAATCTCTGCTTATAATTGTCCAAAGAAATACGTTTCTGGCTCCTTTCATGATGTCATTGACCTTGAGAAATATAATTGCTATGGTTGAAATGTCTCTTGGTGATCTGTTGAGCAGTGAAATTGCTTACTCACCATCATGACAATTCCCCCTGGGCCAGTATTTGTGACCTGCCAACTGCCTGATTGCGACTATTCGTTGTGGAGGCTGGATGGTTTAGGAAAGATTAAGATAAATTCTCTGCATTGATCTCAGATTGAGAGGAGAAATGTCACGTTTTTATTTGGAGACAGATCAGTGGAAATAATTTTCAAATGCTACAGATTATTCATGAGCTGAAAACAATCACTAATTCCTCGCAACAGCAGAATATTCCTATTTAAAATGACCAACGTTGTTTGGAAATAATTCCCAAATTACCATCTCATTTGCTTCCCCCAAAATGCATTAAATGTGATCAGTGTGCTCATAAAGGGAATCAAACAAATGACAGAGAACTATTCCCTAGCAAACAGACCGGCTAATAGGAGTTTTAAAGGGAATGAAGAGATGCAGAGGCCAAGTCTGCTTTCTTGAATTTGCTTTGGGTGGTGCAGAAAGCATCTCAGAAGGCTGATCTGCAGGATCTGCTGATCTGCAGGACTGCAGAGATTTATGATGTGCAGCTGTGGACTGCTGAGTATCCCAACCTGAGAGAGTTTAGTCTGTGTTACAATGAACTGAGATTAATTTTAGATTCTGCAACAAAAAATAAACCACCAGTAGTATCAATGGTCTTCCTTGAACAAGGACATGTGATTGGCGTATAGGAGTGTTACATTTCTGGAGCTAACAGGCAAATCTGTATCGATAATAGTGTGCATTGGCATTTATGGCCTCGTAATTACCCAATAAAATTTCAGATAACTCAGAAGAATAGGGAAGAAAAGATATTTAAAGGATCCTATTGGAAATCCTCCCTGTCCCACAGGAAAAGAGGAAATCCATAACAGCATACCCTTCCTTCCCAGGCATGGGCTAGCCCACAGAACAGAAGAATGTGATAGCAGTGAAGAGATGTGAAAACTTTCACTTTAAAGAAAGGGATGCAAAGGGCACAAAAATATGTGTGTGGCAAGCAGAGCTGAAAGACTGAAAGCTTTTCAAACATACGCTTGGTTCCTACACTGTCCCTGGCAGGTTTAGACCAGTTTGGGAAGGAGTAACAGGAGTTATTACTCACATTACCCCAAAATCACTTTTTTTCCAGGAGTTACATGTTGGGCAAGATGAGAAGTCATGAAATATCAAGGGTAGGTTGCATATTAGAGAGCGAAGAACAAAGCCCTCCTTTTGTGAAAAGTAAAACTGGAAATGTCATTGTGACTATAGAAAAATGCAGACAATTTCCATAAATACAACAGTCTGGTAAAAAGGCCCAGTGCCTGTTTCAAGCTTATTGATGTCAGTGGCAGGTTTTTCAATCTGACAATGAGCAAAGATGCTCCTTTTTGGGCTGATGCAAGGATCTGTCTCTCAGACAGAGCAAAATTTTACAGTGATGCCATGGGGTGACCTTCAAAGCTGTCCTTTCCAGACAGACCTGTAAAGGATTGTCTGACACACCAGTCTCAAGTACAAGGTTAGCAAGAAAGCAACGCATGCAGCGCCTGGCCCAAGCTCCTTCCTCTTGCCAGAGTCAATTACATCTAAATTAAATTGGACTCCTATGTTCTCCTTGTCTCCTCTCACATCCTTTCATCAAACAGTTATTAAAAATAAATATTTCCTTCCTCCATCACTTGCTAATGTTTGTCGGCATTAGCTGCAGTTGAGAGCCCCAGGTGAGAGTCAGCTAAGAGAAAGAAAACCAGAGAGCAGGATCACAAGGCTGCCCATTTCTTCTGAACTTGATGCTTTATTTCAGCAGCTCTGCTGGATCCCACTCTTTCAAACCTTAACATTTCTTGCCAGCTCAGAGACTCCAATTTCAACATTTTCTTTACGGTAACTCCTAGTTATGGCAAGCCAAATGTACATATTTTTCAACATAGATAAACCCCCTTCACTTGCATCTGAGAATAAGACTAATATGTGAGAGTCCAATACCACTTACTATTAACATGGAGACAAACAAGGCAGCCAAGTCGATAAATTACATGAGATAGGCTTCCCCCAGAGGACAGGAAGGAAGTAAATGAATAAAGGTACATATGTTAGGCAAGGCCAAGTCCCTAACAAGACATCTGTGAAAGGGAGGGAGAGAATAAATCTTTTCCCTATTCTCAGGGGAACTGCATTAATCTTGCCTCAATTAGGCTTTTCTTACCTATTGCTTTTCCCCCATGAGCAAGCAAATAAAAGCTGTGGGAAGGATGGAAGGAGGAGAGCCACAGCCAAAGTAGAATGTAAAAAGAAAAAAAAAAAGTAGGAAATTATTATTTCAGAGAGATTGTGATTAGGCAAAGCACAGCTCCTCTCTGAACAGTTTATGCCTTTACACAGCTTACGCACTACATTTCCTCTGCCTAGAGCTAAAGAGCTAAAATTAATCCTTAACAGAGCATTTTATCAAACAAGGAGGATGAGGTGACTGTCGTGAAGAACGACCCCCCACTTGCAGAGCCACTTTCTCTGTCAGTCAATGAGTCCTGGAGACTTCTTAGCACAGCTCCAAGGGCAAAGATCTGTTTATTCCCCCCTCTCACTCAATTAACTTTGGATGTCTGAAGAACAAACACATTCCATTTTCACTCGTGTAGTGCAGAGGCTTTATCTCGTGTTCAATAACAGACACTTCCCATGTTCAGGGTGCCTGGTTCACCCTTACACATGTAAAAATTCCTCTGGTCAGTGTAATGCAAGTGCTTCTTCATTGTGGAAGTCTCTCTATAAGGTGCTGACAAGTAGTGATCTGCTAACCTAATAATACAAGAGGGTATGTTTGTACCCCCACCATAGAGCAGGCAAAAACACCAAGACATTCATATGAGTCTTATGTGTGTGGGAGTGTGGATTTAGAGCCTGTGGATTCAGTACCTTCAGAGCCTGTACTCTTCCAACAATGGTGAGGCATGTTAATAATCTGTTAGGAGCAAATGGCACAGAATGCAGGAACATCCACAAAAATCACTCACAGATTTCTTACCCAAATGCTGTTTACATTTGTTGAAATCACATTCTACCACTCTGAGTGAGATCTACCTTTTCTATTTCTGCTAAGAATATATGCATCTTCGTCTGTCCATCATCTCCTGATGTATCATAGCACCACAAATCCCTACAGCCATCACCGGATTTACACAACATTCACGGCAGGCAGGACCCAGTGAGTACCTTCCTTCCTCATCATCACACATGCCCTGGGAAAGCCTGAGCCTGAAGCCAGGCTGAGGCCCCAGCCCTGGCTGCTGCTGCCCACCCAGAAAATCCCCAGGGCTCTGGACATTCAGCACTTTGGCCAGCCCTGCCTGAACCCTCACCATCTTGGGCAGGTCAGTGGTTTCCTCCTGCCTTGCTTTGTGATGCTCCTGTCCCTTTCCCAGCAGCCCTCTGTGGTGGTCCCAGTCTTCTCTTCCTCTCTCATCCCTCTCCCATTGCATCCCATAATCCTTTCCCAGGTGAACTGCCCTGGAGCAGGGGAAGGAAGCCTGAACACCCATCAGTTTTACTGTTACAACACCATCTGTTCTCCTTGACTTGGCCTTCTACCACTCTCCCCACACCATTTCTATTTACAGCTTAAGCTCTTTGAGGCAGGAGCCTCATACTCCCCATTTTCACAATGTCTAGCACAGCACTGATCTATTTTGTGACCTTCAGATGGTCTCTTTTTTTTCTGGCCTTTGCTTATATAATGCATATGATTCATTAATATGAAGTCTCCCGTAACACACAACATCTGCTTTTGTTTTTTATTTTTTTCCTTGTTCTGTGAAGTTGTCAAGTCAGCTCTGGGATATTTTGTCTAAACTTGATCCTTAGAAAGCTGATGTAACTAGGATGGGAAATCCAATTTTGTCTTTCAGGGATAATCCCATGTTGGTATATGCAATTTCCTGATTAGATGTTTGTGTCAGGAGAACATCTTTCTTTAGAGTTGCTTTTTGCTTAGTTCTGGAAAAGGTAATCCTTGGGTCATTAACACTTTCTATGGTCCTGTTGAGCTTGGCAGAGTTTTCTCTCCTTATAATTCACAGCAATTTTTCTCCCTGTGTATATTCCCTTGAAAGGTTTCCTCCATCTGTTTTGTATTTGAATGCTTGGATGAGGCTCTGCATCTTGGGTGAGGTGGACATTTCTACACAGGGCATTATCTCTTTTGCCTTTAAAAATGTACCAGCTTTGCAAATTAGAGGGTAATGATTTACAGCCCAAATGCTGCTCACTCTCTCGTTACTGGTCAAACAATGACTTTTTTTTCAAATGTCAGATAACAGATGGTGAAGAGAAATTTTACCTCCTGATCCTCTAAAACTAGCTGGGAAAAAGTGAGAATAGGGGAGAGCTGGACACATGCTTCAGATTTTAAACACGTTTGGTTTTAATCAGCATTTCAAACCTGACCAGTTTTATAGTTAATTGCAATTTTTTCCCCTATTCTGGTTATAATTTCATACTCTGAAATCCAATTCAAAATTGACAAACTGTTTGCTACTTTATAAAGTTTTGTCTCTAAGGCGTAGTGATGTCACAGAATCACAGAACAGAACCACGGAATGGTTTGGGGTGGAAGGAACCTTTAAAGCTCATCTATTCCAAGGCCCCTGCAGTGAGCAGGGACATATGCAACCAGATCGGGTAAAATACAGTTGGTAAATTCCTTTAAGTTTTTAATCATGAAAAACCAAATTAAGCTACATTGTAAAAAACTTATTTGTATTTTTTCTTAGCAAGGAATTACTATTACTACAATTTACTTGCAGCTAAGTGTTCTGTTCTAGGAAGATGAGATAAACAGCTGAATAATGTCTATGGGATACACTTCATAATCCAGAATTTTATGTATAGCCTAGAAACATTACCTAATATTAAACAGAGCATCATTTAAGAGATAGATAATACTTATATTACAACTATACAAATGGATACACTTTTTTCTTTCCTGTCTGTCTGTCTCTATTAGATTATTACATTGCTGGTGATACAAGTTATCCCAAAGATAACATAATTGAAAAGTAGAGTTTGTAGCAGACACAAAACAGGGGGTGAAACTTACCTGCAAGACATCTTAATGTAGGTATCTTGCTGTCACAAAAGAATTGTATGTAGACAAAAAGAGGAGGAAAATGATAGAAAAGTCCTATCTAAGAAACACACATTATTGCTGTGCTATGAGCCACAACACTCAAAGAGTACCGGAAATTCCCTGGAGAGATGAGAACCAAGACTGAATAGACAACTCATCTGCCTTTTCTGATGCATAAGCTGAGTTGGTTTCTTCAGAGAACATGGAAAATGTTTGTTTTATTCTCATGGACAGTGTTGAAGATTTTAGTGTACATTCTCATTTTTATAGCAAGACTCTCTTGTCACTTGAAATGCACCCACCTTTTGCCTGTTCTCAACAAATGTCCCTCAGGAGTAATGAAAATGTTCTGTCTCTTTTTTGATCAAACCATGGCAATATCTTCTGTTCCAAAACTTTCCATTAGTGGAGTCTGAATCCATCTTTTGCTACCTTGATGGAAAAGTACAGGAAAAGATTTAAAATTTAAGTAATTTAAATAACAGCAGCAATTTTTCATCTTTCTCAGCTGCCTCGGCCAAAGCTTATCCTAATTCTCCTCTGAACACTTGTACTCCCCCTGCCTATTTAGCTGATGCTAGCAGATGCTCAGCCTGCGTGTCAGCCCTCCGGGGATGGAGCCATAAATGTCTTCCTCAAAACTGCATCGAGTACCATTCTCCTCACAGCAAAACTTAATGACTTCACATACAAATCAAAAAACAAATGAGGCCCCTCACTAAGAGGAATTCAAGTTGTAGTTTACTTTCTTATCCTTGCTTGAACTCAGCCTCCTGCAACCACTGCAAGGCTCGCTCTCTTTAAAATTCACGTATTCTGTGGATGGTGCTCGTAGCATCTCACTGACAGGGATGAAAGGCAACAGGGCAAAAAGAAGCCCTGAACAACCATTTTATTTGATCACCTTGTATAGTGTAGATCTGTGACCAAAAAGGGGGTGATTTTCCACTAAACTGAGAGCAGACAAAAATATAATATAAAAATAAGAGGCTTGAATAAAGGAAGTCTAACCTCTGTGAAACGAATGGCCTGAATGACCTGTGTACTAAGTGGCGAGTGATGTTTATAGCAGCTGACATACGATTGTGTAAGAGTCATGGTGTTCAGTATTTTATCAGTGTTTATGGGTTGGGGCAAAGCTTAAAAGGTGCTAGAAAGCAAGGGCTAAATGACAAGATACCAGTCGATTTTGTTGGTTCGGTTTTTTCCTGAGAACTCAGTTTTAGATCTGATCCTGTGCTTCGTGAGAACCTGACTGGCGATTTCTGCATGACTGGGTTTGGCAGGACTCAGTGTTTGTTACCAGTGCAGCGTTGTTGTGAGTGCTGCTAACAGTGCCCTGATTGGTAAAACAAAAAGAGATTAACGATGTGCTCTGAAGATTGAAAATTTACTAAGGAAATTTGACTTGAGGAAAACATAAGAAAATATTTTCTATTCAATTTGGTGACACAGACAAATATGAAACTCAGGGGGAAGTAAGTTTGTTTCGTAAGGTTAGATATACTCTTAATAAAATAAAAAAAAATCAGATTATAAATCCCAGATTCTTATGTCATGTAATTCCCTTTCCTTCCACTGATTTAAGCAAGTATTAAATTGACTTAAAGGTGGCTATGTCAACTGCTATCACCAAGAGGTTTTGTTCTGAATATGTAAGAACTTGATTTCTCAAAGTTTTTTCTATTTATCACTCCCATGTTGCATAGAGAGGCCAATCATACCTCAGCAAAGCAGTCTGCCAAACCAACCAACAAAACTCACATTCCGCACCACATGACCTCAGTTTAGATCACTCTTCGTAGGGACACATATGGATACAGAAATACATTTTTTACATATATGTATATATACACACACACATATGAAACTGCATATAAATAAACAAAATTATATCAATAAATTATAAAATTATATATAAATAAACACATTAAAGTAAAAATTACAAATGCATTATGCTGACTTGGTCACATACCTTGCCTTTGCTCGTTCATTCTTCGTGCTGTCTTGCCCCTGAAGTAACAAGGTCTGTAACCAGAAAGAGAGTAACTTCTCTAAATCTCAAAGTACCATAATCCGGGATTTAAAAAGTAAAGTGGTACCATTACAGCAGATAATTCTAACTCTGGAGAAATAGGTCAGAGCTGTAGTTCATCCCAACAAATGAGGTCAAGTTTCCTTCTTTTATTGTGCTGTTGCTTTGAAGGAAAAGACCTTTTTTTCCTGTATTGATACCTTCTTAAGCAGCAACACTAGAAAAGTAAGTGTAGAAATTACACCTCTGGTCTGCATGGCCTTAGGTACCCAGTCCCCCGTCAAAGGCTTCCAGTATTTCCCCTTGTGCCTGCCACCCAACACATGTACACCAAGTAAACCTTCCTATGCTCTTTTTAGTATTTCTTATAAAATTACATATGCTGTTGCAACTGAGCAGCATAGAGCATGCAGGAAAGCAGACGTGCATTTCCCAAATATCCTCTGTGTAAGGGAGGAGAAACATGCAGGCTCGTCCATTGCATTCTCTATCTCTGCACCTGCGTGCTCCGGTTACTTATTAAAAGTTGTCTCTACAGAACTGCTAAAGGAAATGAAAATAAGAATCCCAGAATTTTCTGTAATTGCTTTTATGGAATGCAGTCATTCAGGAAGGAATTTTGTGCAGCTGGCAAAGGCACTGCAACTACAAAAAAATACAGCCTTCCTATAAATTCTCTATGATCCCTGAGGAAACCTCAGGAAACAGGCAATTGCAATGCAGATTTGCATGGTTCCCTGAAGAATACTGCACTTCCACAAATCCTTCCCTGAAGAGATTTAGCTTTTCAACAGTTTACACTCAAGTACAATTAATTTTGATGGCCTCTGTATAATTACAAGTCTAATGCTTAGAGTTTGTATCAAGTACCACGAGTCTCTTCCTGGGTCACTACTTTGTGAGCTACGATGGCTGTACTTTTTAGCCATTCTCTAAATGATAAGCTTGAAGCACACTGGTCTCTCTGAACTAGGTGAAATATAAAGAAACTGCCAATAAATAGTCAGTTAAGGGTTTTGCCATCAAGTATTCAGCATGTGAAAGAAATACGTGGACACCCCCTCTGTTCTACGTCCCCAGATACAAATTCAATTTTAATTCATATAACAGAACTTGTGCTTCATGCTGTCAACGTGAATAACAAGACTCATCTGCAAGAAAGCAGGTGAACCACTGCTACAGTCTTGTTTGCAAGCATTTACTAATTCATGCTTTTTGTTAATGGCAAGTATTTAAACAATTACAATTTGTAAAACTTTTGCTTAGCTTGGGCTAGGAGTGAGCTGTTAATTCCTTTCTGATTTAAAAAGTTTATCTTATCAGGAGCCATGAAAGTTTGCAGCCAAGGTTTTTCAAGTTTTCTGCTTCGATATTCATCTAGACATATACATCATCTATTAAACATTTACAGAGGAAACCTCTTAAAACAATGAAATATAAATGAGTCATTCGGTGGAGGCAATGCTTTTTTCTGCCAAGTTCTACCCAGACCGGTATTTGGGGGTTTTTATACAGGGATATGATAGTCTAATCAATCTGGCAAAGGGGAATCAGCATGAGAATAATTAATTTAACTTCTTCTTATTATTTTTGCAAAGTGACAGATTGATGATGGGTCATGAAAAAAATATTCAGCATTATCAT
>VYZX01019216.1:9221-19719 GCA_013401335.1 Brachypteracias leptosomus
TTTGTTGGCTCCAGAAGAGCTTGTGCATGTTATCAGTTTATTTTAAGACTGCATTTTGGGCTCAAGAGAAGAAAATGTCAGATTGTAACCAGCCAGAATCAGGAGTAAGTAAAAATAACATCATCAGGAGGAGTATTAAATGAGGACACAGTGTAATTTTTGTATGGAAACTGCATTCAGTATCATCCTTGCTACTTCACAGAAACAGGGGAGCACAATACAGAAAACCAAAAGGTATTTCATTTAATTACTTGAAATGCACAATATCTTCCAAAACAGAGATCACCATTTCATTTTATGAAGATAGGCAAACAAATAGTAATGCTATTCCTGGGAGCTACATNCAGAAGGAACAAAAGGTTTCAAAGACAGATGCTGGTTAGAAACAGCACGATTGAACTGATTGTCTATGAACTGACAGATAAACGCAGAATATGACCTTGTTGTTACGAAAGACTATCCTCCATAAAGTAGAATGTGAGACCAGTGGCCAGGACCCTGTACAACACTTCTTTTCAAGCATTACTGTATTCACTCTGAAATTTATTAAATACCTAAGGAGAGGCAGATGACTGCAGATGGAAAAATCTAGGCACTAGTAAAATTAACTGATTTGTTCAAAGTCTCCTCCTTCCTTTTCACTGTTGGATTGTTGAAGGTCATCTTGACTAAACATCTATCAGAGACAGTATGGACACACATAAAATGTCTCAAAGTAAATTAACATGTAAGATCTTCAACTTTACATTTCTAGACTGGTAAACTATGACAAGAGGCATCTTCTTCCTCAAAATTTTTTTTTAAAGCATGATGCAATAAAATTCACAGTCTATGTTGCTAAATACAACAGTTGCTTGTCCATGTTACCATGCTTTTTCAGATGCTGGGATGGGCAGAGCATGAAAAGAATTCCCATTTGTAAATTTGCCTAGGAAATTTGTAGGTGAAAATATTTGTGCATGTGTAAATAGCATATAGAAATTTGATTAGACCAGTTAAGAATTTGGTGTTTGGAAAGAATGAAGAAAAAAAAAATAAATCACTTTTTAAAACAGAAATTATTAACTTTTGACACGTTGTAAGCTTAGCTTCACCTAGAACACATACCATCAAATTCAGTTTTCCATTCCATGGAAAATTCTGTCAAGGACATAGAGATTTGCCTGTAAAGTGCACTGTTTTAAAGCAACTGAATCGTCCATACTGATTATGTTTTCCTCAAATACATTAACCTTTTGACCACCAGATATGGACATATGCTGAAAGACTGTCTCAACCTTGCTGAATGTTTTTTTTTCTATTTCTTTTTAAGGCACAGTGAATGATCCCTTCACAGACCTAAAGGGGAAAATATCTGTATTTCTATTTTTCCTGATGTTACTTTATAGCTTAAAAATACAGTAGCACTGGAAAAATATTCAAAACACTGTATTGAGCAGTAATCTTACTGTATTGTATGGGCTTCCTGCTGGACTTAAAATTACAACAGGCAAAGCAACACAATAAAGGAAAAAACATTTTTTTTCCAGGATTATTTACACAGTCTCTCTTGATCTAGCACAAGGAGATCCACATCAAGTACAAATGTACAACAATGTAACGATCACCCCTACAATCTGCCTGCAGCATAGCTGGACTAATCTGCAGCTACAGAAATTTCTGATACCTGCAACTGCCAGATGAAATCACTATTCACCATTCAAAATCTGCATCCTTCAGTAGCTGGACTGATAGGTAGTACCAGAATCCATCTCTCTCTTCAATACAGGTCCCAAATTAGACTTAATCCTAGCAGAAATAGTCTTCTAGAACATATCATAAACACTTATTGGCTTTAATTTGTATCAGGCTGCCGTTTACATACTTCATACATTAACAGCTTTCTTTAGTCTTTTGGGAACACAAACCCAAGAGGTAAAAATACAAGCACACTCTCAGAACAGACCTAGTCTTGGCAACATTCATGAAACTCAGTGAAGAAATACGAAAAACATAACAGGTCCAGATTTTGCCTTCAAGTGTGTGCACGTAATTCCCATAAAGCCATTAAATGTTTGATACAAGCAAGAAGAAAGATACCAGGCAATGATTAACCTGTTTTATTCTTGAGAATCTAACAGTCTTTTACATATTTCTGCAAAATATCTAGGCACCTTCAAAACAAACACACACAACACAATTGTCTTCTGTTCATAAAGAGCAAACCCTGAAGAAAATTCAGTCTACTGGGATTCAAAGTTCTTTGTGAATAACTCAGTTGTTGCAACAAAACCAGTAGCAAGAGAAATAATAATTAAGAATTCACATTCCATTTCATATCACTGAAGTATCATCTTGAGTAATTGGCAGAATCCCAGAGCTACCAATCAGGGAGCATCAATCACTCTAGCATTGGTGTAGTCTCCTTTCTCATCCAGAGTCACTACACAGAATAGAGCAAATTAAAAAAAGACACCAACAACACTATTTCAACCAGCCTTTGTACAAGTACACAGATATTCTAGAGAATGAAGGAAAAAATCTGAGGCTGAGGTCTTTGCATTTCAATTCACTGTTGTATAAGGAGAAGCTTTCTATGGCTCTGAAAATAAAGAGCTTTTTATTTCATCTTCACCACCTTATCTACTAGTTCCTGTGCCAGAAATTTTATCTTCCTACTCTATCCCCATCTTGTCCTCCAGCAAGGAAGCCAGTTATAGCAGTATATCCCTTGTGTAGCAACACAAACATGCAAGGCACAGGACCTCTCCACCTGAACATAACAAAAAACTTCTTTACTTTGAGCACTGGAGCCCTGAACCTGGCTGCCCAGGGAGGCTGTGGAGTCTCCTTCTCTGGAGACTTTCAAAACCTGTCCTGATGTGATCCTGTGCAACCTGGTCTATGTGGACCTGTTTTAGCAGGGGGTGTTGGACTAGGTGATCACCAGAAGTCCCTTCCAATCCCTGACATTCTGTGATTCTGTGAAACTAAATGGTCCACGCTCTGAAAACTGTAAAGTTTATTGAAGCCAGAGGAAAAAAAAGGTAGACAACTTAAAAAATGTGAAGAGCTGGTTAGATAAAGGACAAGGACCACAATTTAATGGAGAAAGGATTCCAGGCATATACAGAGTTTACAAGGAAAACATAGCCCTTTCCTAGTAATCTATACTCTCAAATATATTTCTGTTTGGGGATAATGGGGGATGACACAAAATGCTACTTGGGAGAATCTGAAAGCTATAAAGGATAAAATTTAATCAAAGATTGTTTTCAAAACAAACACCTGACAGAATTTTGTGTTCATCTGCAATAAACTTTTGCTGTCTGCATATGTGTATTTCACCATATTACCTGATATCTAATTATTTCTTCAGTTCCGCGTTCAAAAACAAGAATGACAGATGTACTCTGGAAATAAGATGTATTTCCCACATCAAGAAAAGGGAGAATGGAAAGAATGAATCACAGTCATAAAACAGGATCCTACAGTGACAGCCACAGGCCCAGAAACAGTTTTTTGATGTGTTCTTGAAAAGGAGAGGCATGAAAGCAATGAAACCATTGACAATTACTTCTGCATACCCACTGCAAAGACAAAAATAAATAAAAATATAGGGGAAAATAATCACTCTCTTGACAAACTCAGCTCCACAATATCAAAGCAGAAACTGACCTAGACTCCTAGAACAGAACATTTCCCAGCCCAATTCTGTAATATCTGGTAAAAGTGCAAAAACGTGGTAGAAGTCACTGTGTTTCTTCAAAAATAGGGGAGGGAGGAGAATATCTGAAGTATTTGTGACTATCACTGTGATACAAAAGCCAAAACAATTTTATGCTAGAAAATCTAGCTGACTTGAACTGTATATACTGTAAACAACATACATACACTATTCACTCAAATGCATTGTAAATTCAAGACACACACCAACATCCTAACCCAATACTATCCATCTGAATACGTTTTTGATCCATGCTCATCTACTAAGGAATGCTTTGAAACTTTCCTAAATGGTCTGAATCATTAGAATTATAAATAAATAGTTTGCTTCTTGGAATACAGTAACATATTTTTTCTGGGAAGATGCTCATTTTCACCTTATCAGCTGGCATGAAAAAAGAGCAGTGAAATTCTACAGAATATTACTAGATCCTATTCATTTTCATTTATTCTTAAAATAATAAATAAAATCTATCCAAAGGATGCACAACATTACAGCACTACTGTCAAACCTATAGTTAAATTATTATAACTTATACCGTAATTTAATAACAAATTTTACTATGACAGCAGTATCACTTCAGATTTCAGCTACCACATTATTAGCTGAAAGAATTAAGGCTTACTTTTCAAGTTAAATCTGAAACATTCAGCGTAGCTATTCTTCTGTTAAATGAAATCAGTTGCCCTTCTTAAATTAAAAAGAATATATTCACTCAATTTAAATAGCCACTGAAGCAAAAACTTCTGGAAAATACAGGACATAAGCTTTACTGATTGTATCAACAAACAGTCATTCCCAACTCCCAATCACGCAAAACTGACATTTTCCAGCTTCATGTAGGAATTAAGATAGCAAGGTCAGAATCAGAAACATGTTACTTATGGAAATAATGTTCTACTTTAAAGAATGAGAGTGTTCTAAAATTCAGAGGTACCATTACAGAGTTCTTATTCCTAAAGCTTTCAATTTAACAGTAGCAAATAAATTGCATAAGGTTTCTCATCCTTTACTGAAATGTTTGATGTCAAACTCACTCAATGATTATATAAAGATCTCAACTCAAAATGTGTTTCATTACTTGTTTTTTTGACTATACTGCTCTTTACTTTTTATTTTTCTTTGTCGCCTTTGCATCTCCTGGTGTTTTTCAGCATCTACTATCTATTCTTTTTACTCTCCACCCATTCCTCATTTCTTTGTTTAGTTCTCTTTCCTTCACTTGTTTCTGTTTATCTACACCTCACAATACTCACAACTCCTATGTGGTAGCCCAGTGTGTTACCACTACTGCTGCCTGTCCACAGTATTAATTATATTTTAGCCCAAACTTATAAGACACACACCTCTTCTATAAGATAAAAAATATTGTGCATCTGTCTTGTGCAGTCAAAATTAAAAAAAAAATAAATCTATATTATTATTTTACATTAGAAAACATTCTACATTCTAAGCAGTGTAAGTCAAGCATAATTTAATCTCTTTTAGATATTAACAGCTTCATTTTCTAAAAGTGTAAAATACATTCATGCATCTAGAAACGGACTTGGGCGTACTCATGGATGANAAGAGTGGGATTTTACTGTAAAACTTATGGGCTTGACTACTAGACATGTTTATAAAAAAAGAGTTCTGTGAATTCAAATTTTATCCTTTAAAGACATTTACTATCTCTTGATATTTCTCCATTTAAAAGCTACATTTTTATTCACCTTTATGGAAGTGAAGGAGGATGTATCAGAAAAAATTTGCAAATTCAGAAGCTCTTACAATAAAGTTTCATATGTACATTTCTTTCATTTTTATATATTCTTGGCAATAGCTTTCATTAGAAGCTTGGATGTTTTTCTTTCCTTCATGATGGGACTGAACATGCCCTTGGCCCACAGCAGGTGGGTTGGAACTAGACGATCTTTAAAGGTTCCTTCCAGCCCAAACCATCCTATGATTCCATTCTGTGATTAAGTAAACTAAACAAGACTACTTGATCTATTATGACATGGTAGGACACATCAAACATTTTTTAAGAGTAATACTAATATTTAGTGTGATACTAGAGATGTTAATTAAGATACCATGACAAGAAAGACACTAAAAGGATAAGTGAGATAGTAAGACACTAAGTGAAATTTTAATCCTAGTGAAACCTTTTTACAGCTTTTGAAGCTATTCTCAAACTGGACAGAAGTGCTACTGAATAACCGATGAACACACAAAATGCTGAAGTCTCAAAAGCTGTGATTTTCCCATTAGAGTAGCTGAAACCAAATAAAAACTCGAGTGTGTATAAACTACTTTGCAATAAAGCATACTAGTTTGAGAGGAAACTCTACATTTCACCAGCAACAAAAAGATGGAAAACTGGCAAATGCTTTATCAGTGACTGGCAATATTTTTCATGTAGCCAATAACGAAAATCTATGCCACAGCAATTGTGTTTTGTTTTCACTTGTAGAGTGCACAGTAATATGTGCACTCTCAATTAGATTGGAGACAAATTTTGGGGCTAAGATTTTTCAAAATAAGTTGTGCCATTTGAAGAACTGATCAGAAATAACACCTATTTGAAAAAAAACACTGGAATTGCAGGACAATACTCTGCCAGTTTTTCAGTCATTACCATTTTACATGCAATAAACAAGTTCCAATTTTTCAAAAACCAAAACAAGCAACAACCCAATAAAAAACCCCACCTGATGTATATGCTTCTGCTCATGCTCAGAGAACAAGAGCTTCCTGAAAGTCAAGTCAATCACATATGAATCAGAACAAAATTGAAAGCAAATAAGAAAATTTTATATGGCGCTTAAAAACATGTTTTGTATCTGTAATAGTGAACTATTTCAGATACAAGACACATAAATAGGAGGACAAAACTCAAATGATCATCAATAGGTCCAAAATGCATATGCTGAGAACAAAACTGGTAACTGTTTACAAATGACAAGAAAATGAATGAGTTGAAGACAGTAGGAGGACCCCATTCTACTGATATTCAAGCCTACACTATAGCAAGAGCAGATCAGAGAGCAGAATGCAGCACTTTCACTCAGGTGCTGCAGCAGCTAGAAATGGTGTTTCCAGTTTAGCCAAATTCTAAGACCCCAACTCAGCAAGGCTTCCTATAAAACTCAGGACCAGCTTTATCTTAATCATGGCTGCATAGTTCTTTTTCATCTTGATACCTTGAAGTTCAGACAGAACAACCAGCATCTGCTTTCAAATGCCATGTACACACACGCTTTGATTAACATCATCGTTAGGTCTGCAGTTAGACTAGAATAGATTGTCGTTCTTCAAAGTCTAGCCTTAATTCTACTCTGACCTGAGACAAAACTGCCCTAGATTCTTAATAACAGGCAGACCTATCAAGATGGAATGGTTTCTGTTTCAGGGATTGTATTCATGTGAACACAGCTTTTGCAGAAACAGGCTAAATTACATAAAAGAATTCAGTTCAAAATAATTCATAGATTAACTAAACAGGAATACACATTCATTATACTGACAAAAGAAATCACATCTACAGTTTATCAGGAAAAATCCATTAAGAATATCCCATAACTAGAAAAAAACTAGTTAGTGTTAGCTTTTTATTACAGAGGAGTAAAGCAGCAGTTTATAGAAGGGAAAAGAGCTCCTTTCCTATTCTGTTCATTTTCACTTTGCCAATGAATCGGGGTTTTAACTTAACAGCAAAAATTCAGTATACTGTCAAGCAGGTATTCTTTATTGCAGCGCTGGGGTCACCCTGGGGATTTTCCTCCATAAAGGTTCGCACCTGTTGGCCCAGAGCCACAAGCTTTTATTCTTTAAAATTATACATATTCATGAAAAGCCCAACTGCTTTCCCCAAAGTCATCGTAATATCTCCACCCTTGTATCAGTTTAGGACTTCTTGGTTTCTGCCACCATCTAGCGCTCTAAAGTTGGTGCTGTCATTGCTCTGGTGGTCTTTACTTCATCCACTGGTTGTTTACTTCATCCTTATCTCAGTCTACTAGTCGACCTTTATCCCTCCTGGGCATGTTCTTTGTTTCCTCGGCTTACAGAAGAGGAGATAGCAGTTTACCTAATCAGAGGTGTCTGGTCCTCAGACTGATACAATTGTTTCTATACAAATGCTGAGGTTAATCATTTCTATACCTATAGATGGCTTAGCTATTGTAACTGTTATCTAATTTCTCTTTTAAACTCCTTGACTAAGCAAGTATCTCAACAGCAGTTTCCCCTATCACCAATAATAGAGCTGCATTTCCCCTTCATAGAGGTAAATTTAAAATCTGACTCACAGGTCAATAATTAACTTCTTTTTTTTGTAATTTAACAAAAAAACCCCTACTGATATTCTGCTCAGCCATATCAAACTCTCATTTGTCCATGTACCAAGCTACTTTATCCATTCAAATGTTACGTTTCCATCTCAAAACACTTTAAATTAGATCTTCAAGCAAACCAACCAACCGACCAAAGGGTCTGTATTTGCCTCTTCTTCCTCTTCCTTCTTACAACCAAAGGAATTGTTTTAGGAGAAAAAACAAAAGCATAGTCGAGATTGCTAAACCAGCCATTTTTTCCAATTTAATTATTTTCATTTATTTACCTCTCACTATCATGAAGTCTAAGCTTCCCAAGTTCAAGAATTACCAGTGTCTGGAGGTTTGGCAGGAAGGACTCAAGGAAGCACCTCCAGATTTTACTAAGTAAAGGCTACAGTTGGGAATTAGAGTCTCCACAGATGTTCTAATTTAAATTCACACCTCTTGCTAGAGAAAACAGCTCTTCCACTCCACTGCTCTCCTTACCATAGCTCTCATTATTCACACAGCTCAGATTTGCTATGTGCCTCATTCCTCGCTTCTCCTGCTAGTTTCACTCTGTCTTCAGAAATCCCTGCTCTCTTCCATCCAGGCTAGCTTTGCCAAAGTATCTCTGGAGATAGCTTACTCCACTGTTATTCAACGTTTCTAAGTTTGCAGACCCCTAAATATTTTCTGACATAAAAACAGGGTCCTATCAAGTGAAAGAAAACCTAAGAGGAATATGCTTTGTTTTCTCATTTACCAGCCACAATCTGTTTTGAAACAGGGCACTAATATTGCTTTCCTCTCAGCCTCCAAACACATGCTGAAAGCTACTGGAATAGTTGTTAAAGAACAGTAGGAGTAAAAGACTTCTTTCTGGCTTGGTCAGCAGCTTGCTGGGTTACTTTGTTAACCTTTTTCTCTTTTGGTTTCTTCCCTTCAAAATGCAGAAATAGTACTGCTCTTGCAGCTCACATAGATATTACAAAAATTAATTAAAATTTAAAATGCTCTGTGCCTCTCAGATTAAAGGTGCTAATGATCTGCGAATTGTGATTATCATCCCAGGTCTGACCTGTTGCATTTTCCCTGTTCATCCTGGCATCTACTTCACACGCAATTACACAAAACTTTAGCAGGGAAGCTTTCTGTAGCACTGTAAGGGAGCAGTGGCACATCTAAAGAAGCACATTGCACATCAAATGTCTGATCTTTAAAATGCATGTCTAATTTTCACAGGCCAAAGACTTCCCCTAAACTATTTCACACAGCTACCTAAATGATGTGTACAAGCGAGGCAGACAGGAACACAAGTCAATTGGGCAACAATTTTAAAAATTGGCTGTTATATGCAGACCATATAAAGGACTTCCCATCTTAGATTGTACAGCTGTCACATCACAGCTTTAATTACTCTCAATAGAACAATATGAATTTACCCATCTGAAAATCTGAAGCTGTCTGGAAAAAATTCTCTAAACATCAAGTGATCAATGAGAACAGACTGCTACTGTTGACTTTGTTTCTATCTCTACTTGTGACATTCTTGCCATGGCCAACTTCCAGGACACGCTCCCTGGCATGCAGCCCCTTCTTGTCTGCATTCAACTTCAACCAACTCAGAAACAGATTACTTAATATTATTGCAAACATTTAGAACAATTTATCCCAAAGGTCTAATGTTGGTCACTTTATGGGCCTGTCATGCTGAATTTCTTTACAGTTATATTAGTCTCTTAACAAAAATTTCTTTAATTTAGCCTATACTGGCCCAAAAAAGGTTGGCTTCTCTACATTTGTTTTCCCATATCAGTCATTCCTTCTTTCTTGTGATTCTGCAAAACTATGATGTTCTACAAAACTTTCCTCACAATAGGAATAAGGGAGAAGCATTTTCTATTCCTAGGTTTGACCTTACTTTTTGAGAGACTTGCGGTCATCTCATTTATTTTATATATGCTTTGACTTATTCACATAAACTATTTGAAACTTAAATATTTGTGCATGTGACAATTTGTTACTGCTCTTGTAATTTCTATCTGTAAAGCTCACAAAGAGCATCTATTAGATTTTTTTTTTTAAACTAAACTTTGTTTACTGCAAAATGTTTTTTTGCTAACTTAACAAAATGTAAGGGCAGTTACTTATCTAACATCAGTCTTGCATCTTTCTTCTTTACAGATATAAATGACCACCAACTGAGTCAGTATACTTGGTGGGGTTTTTTTGTTTTTAAAATATAAACTACACAAACTTTCTCCTTAACTGTTCTTCCATGCAAAGCCTGCATTTCCCACAGGCAGAATATGCTTTAGCATTTCATTAGATGGACAACACTGAGTTTATTTAAAAATAGGAAAGCAGTGTCACAGCTCATTTGCTCTGATGCAACTGTGAGAAGGTAGTTAGAGCCTATGTGCCCAACCACAGGGAACTTTTGACATAAAAGTCACAGCAGGAACAATGCTTTTTATGTAACAAACCACAA
>VYZX01019218.1:0-45031 GCA_013401335.1 Brachypteracias leptosomus
CAGGGTAAACCCACCACAGATGACATGGATGTTGGTCCATTGAGTGTACTTCTTGGAGCCTTCTGCTCAACATGAGAAGTACAAGGACCTGGTTTCTTGGCAAATTAAGCATATTACTTGCCTCTTAGTCAGGGAAGAGGAAAATGTTCACTGACCTTTCCATTCAGATGAAAATTTTGTAGCTTAAGAGGAAAGATGAGGATTCATTTTCTGGATGTGGATTTTAAATATATTGGCAATCCTGCTAAGGAGGCAAATATTGTTTAGTTTCCAGTCCTGTCAGTAGACTGCAAATTCATCTCAGGTCTGTCTTGAAGCAAGCTTCATCTCCAAATCTGAGAGGTAATTTAGTTTCCAGGGTTATTCTGTCCTGGCTTTTACTTAAGCAAAGACTACCAATTCAATGTGACAATGAGAATTACTATCCACTAGGGGCCAAACTATGTCCACCAAATGTTTGATGTCCTTTCTGAAGCACTTTTCTTCCCCAGTAATTGCATGCTTTTTTTTTTGATTTTTTTTTTTTCTCTTTGAGCCCACTACTTGATGTATCCAATTCAGACTGTCCTTGAGCTCTCCAAGTTTCAGGATGAAGCCACAAGATACAGTTCACTTGTTCTAGAGAAATATGCAACAGTTATGAATATTATGACTGTATTTATCTATAGGGCAGGCAGGCAAAATATAAAAGCCTATTGATGATGAACACAAAAGATGTCAGTTTTCAGAGATAGGGGAAATTATGTCTATTGAAGGCTCCAACCCAAATATTTCAATGTATGTGATAGCTGAAATGATCCTGCTCATTGTATTGAAGAAGTGATTGTGAAAGGTCTCAACAGGATATAGTTTGGTAAAGATATGATTCAAAGCTTAATGAAGTCAGTGGGTAGCCCTTCAAGCTAGACATGTTCCTAGACCATGTGCTCCTTATACATCTCTTTGCTTCCTTTAGTGTTTGAGAAAGCTGATGAATGGAGGAAAGGACTACTGAGATGCACCAAAGTATACACCTGGTTAAATGTAGATGTTCTTTGTGGTCATTGGCAAATAAAATCCAATGCTGTAGGCTTTTAATGGGAATTTGGCATAAACAGCATCCGATATCTCTCTACAGACTCCAAAACCAAGAAATCTGAGGTTGTTCTTGAGCTTTCCTTTCTCCCACAAGGTACTAACAAATGAGCTATTGGATTAGTTACAGCTTTCATTAAAATGTAATTAAAAGATGTCATACTTTAATAGTAGGACTCAGCTGTAGCTAAACATATGGGCATAGTAAAACATTTCACAGAGCTGAAAGATTTTGTAGTCCTGCTGAGAAAATGATATCCTTACAACTTCTCACTTAATTATTCTAAAATTAATAATAACAATTGCTAGTTCCCCTCATTCTAACAGAGTAGCTTTTAATATTCCTGGCTGGAATGCTCAGTGGTGAAGGTAGTTACTCTGCTGTATATACAGAGAGATTCCAGAACAGCTCAGGGTCATCTGAACTACTGCAGTCTGGAGAGGACATCCTGACTGTCAGATCTGTCCTGCTTTACTGCATTCTCCACTGCTGGAGGTGTCCTGTTGGTAAATCACTCTGGCATGGGGAAAGGCTAGCATGCTGCATATTTAGGTTGCTTTGCTGGAATGGAGAAATATGTCTGGGGCTTTATTCCAGTAATTTTAAGTTAGTTGTACAAACCCAAGTAGCTGCAAAAAATATTAGCTATGCTAATATCCCCATCCCTGCACAGTCAGAGCATAGGATCTTTGGTTCAAGTCATTGCTCAAGAGCATGGATCTGAGCAAGGGTTCCCCCATGCCACAGCAGTGGCCATGAGACTGTGGGTTTATACAGTTTTGGATGCTGGCTTTGTGCCTTGGTTGCAGATGCATAAATACCAGGGCCTGGATGGTGAGGAGGATGTTTCTATGTTGGCAAGTCTTGCTCTGGGCTTCTTGTTAGCTGCAGCCAGCAGCAGACATGCAGGTACCTGTTGAGGTGGCCAGTGGTTTGGTGTCCTGATTTCACTGGGACAGAATCATGGGCCTGCCATAGTCTGCAGGCCATGAGCAGTTTGGAGTGAGCCAGGGCAACTGACCTGGCTGCAGGTGTATCCCATCCCATAAATGTTATTCTCAGTATAAAGGGGGAAGTTTGCTGACACAAAAGCGTAAAGAAGTGGATAAGAGCTGCTGCCCATCCAACCTGCTCCTCTCTGCAAAACTGGCTTTACACATAAACAAATGTTGGAAAATTGCTAGAGAAAAACAAGTGTCTGTGAGACACCGGCCTCAGTGGTGATGAGAAACTCACCTCCTCCCACCTAGGCAGCTGGAGATGGGGAGCCAGGCTGTTGCTGTTCTGGGTCAAGGCTGGGGAGGGGCTGATTCCCACCTTGGGGTGCAGAGGCACCCAGCGTGGTTCCCCACTACACCCCTGTTCTGCTCTCTCCTTTGCACTACCTCAAACGTCAGCTGGGATGTGGGGATGCAGGCTTTGTTCTCTTTTTTTTTTTTTTTTAAAACACTAATGTTTCAGCCCCCTTTAAGATCTTATCTGTATGCAATGTCCTCTGTACTCTGTCCTGGGATCTAGCTAGGGTATTTTGAATTATAAATGCAGAGAGAGTTTGTCCTCAGAAAGCAATCGGGAGGGATGCTCGTTTATTCTAAAAGCTTCACAAATTTTAACATGGATTCAAAAATTTAATTTAAGTATACATTACTTATTGTTATTCACTTTTTCCTCTTGCTTGTAAAACTTGTTCAGAAATGAGAAATTGCATCATGTACCCACAGCAGGTGGAAGAAAAAATATAATAATCAGCCTTACTGCAATCTATTTGCATAGATTACTTGAACATTTATAAGTAACTAATCTGTTCAGAGAAGCCAGAATCAGCCTGCATACATGAAAGAAGGAGAAATTGAAAAATATAATTTGTGATAGAATTAACAGCTCTCCAGTGCATCACATATTGGTAGTCCCAGGAAGAAAGACTTTGTCACCTTGTACATAATGCTGGGATATTGAAAGCACTTGTTCTGCACGGACACTGCAGTTGGTATGCCTGCAGCATAACAAGCCCTGCTCTTATTGGTTTTAATATTAATTAATTGGCATTAATGGCTGAGTCACGAAGGAGTGACAACAAAGTAGAGGGGGCCTCTCAGTGCCAGCAGCTCCAGCACACATGCATATACTCACACATGCAGGACTTTGCAGTGCCTGTGCTATAGTCTTGGGCATCAGGTCCCCAGCTTGGCCAGGAGTGAGCAGCCCTGCTCTCCCTATCTGTGCACAGCTGAACCATGTGAGAGCAAGCCTGTCACTGCTTGGGGCTAAGATAAAGGTTTTGGTGGGAGATAAGATCAGTAGTTTTGGCAGGATTTGAAAAAGTAGGAGAAAAAACACATTTCTGCACTCTTGTGACTGGTACACGGAAAACATTTCCACTTCACAAGAGCTGCTTTTCTGGAGAAAGCTATCAAAGTATTACTTTAAACAAACTGTCTTATTCAAAGAATTTTACCAAGCCACTTTCATCATGAGTGTGTGGTTTCTGAAGGGCCTGACTGTGAGCCTGAACCCTCCAAGCACTGTGAACCAAGGAAGGCTAGAATGTAAAAATGGCTAAAATACGCAGAAGTTAGAAATTTAAACAAGTTGTAGTAAAGTCAGGTCTTTTGGGGGTACAAATTCCAAATAAATGATACAGTGTGAGACTGACTGTTCAGATATCATGGACATCTGTCTGGGCATTAAACCCTAACAAAAGAGTCTTAGAAATCATTATATAGTTTGCATTCATGTCAGGTTTTGGTCACAGACAAATTCACATATTCAGCAATGTAGTTAATCTCCTAGATACCCACCACAAAAGAATAGGGATTAATACATTTATCTTGTAAAACAATGCAGTCCTCCTCTGATTTACAACCAGAAATTAGTCTATAGTTATCAAATATGCTCAGTGAGATTATGAATCAAATCACCACATTGTTAAAATTCCTGTCTCTTATCACCTCCCATTTTGAAGGCTACAGCCATCAAAGCGTCAGCTGCCGATTGGATTTGCTGGAGGCAGGGAAGTGCCTCCTCCAACAGAGAATTTCTGCATGAGGGCAGAGAGGGGGCTTTGCCTTGCAAATGTCATCCAGAAGTCCAGAAAAGATATCAGGAGACGTCCCTGGACTCTCTGATCCATAAAACCTTCATGAAAGTCAATGACTGTTCCAGCAGGGATTGAAGCCATCATTTACATGGCACGCCAACGATGATAAATCTGTCCCATAGATGCATGCAGGACTAGTGGGTATCACGCTATATGCCTGTTGAAGTCTCTGTTAAGCTCAGAAAAACTTATACTAATCTCAACCTAAAAAAAAAAAACAACCCAAGATAGAAATCAAAAAGCCACTGCTAGCAGTAAGGGAAGAAAATCTCCTAGCTTGTAGTTTTGGGGAGAGGAAGGGTTCTTTCATTTCCTACTCCTTCTAAATGTATGTGGCACATATATTTATAGGTTAATGGTACCTTTGAGGAAATGAAACTTTTGCAGTGATTAACAGAATATTTATTTTCTACAAACAGTGTTATAAAATCCACATAGTTCCTGTCTCCTAAATGATAATTAATCTGCTGGTGTGCGTTGCCCATCTCAAGACTTCCGCAGTGCAACACTGGTGTTTCTCATTAAAATGAATCCTGGAGGCACTTTGTTATTGTTTAGACTGTGAAAACCACTGACAGTTGGGGTTTTTTTTCCATCTGTATGTTTTGTAAGTGTTAAACACGGGAGGAATTTAGCAAGTTCTTTAAAGGACTGTACATTAATAATACATTCTCGACCACTAAAAGAAAGTCAGATTGCTGAATGGTAGTTGTATAAGTCAACAGCATTCAGGAAAAGGCACTCTCTCTTTAATCTTTGCTACAAAGAGATGCCCTCATAGTCAAGAGAGTATCATCTAGAAGTTGACTGATTGTTGCTTGATGTGCCGCTCCTGCACCTTTCAATAGTGCTTTAGGGGGTTATTTCAACAACATTGTAGATGACAAGGCTTGGATTAGTGAAACTTTTCAGTTCTGTCTTTGTTCTTGAAAAGGCTGCCTTCTGTTTGAGAGTACTTGTATGGTTTTTTTATGCATCTCTGTCTCTTGCCATAGGTAATTATTTATTAATGTAAACCCTGCAAGAAAGATTGACTGTGTCAAGAGGAGAGTAAAGAAATAATAATCTAATAAAATTCTATCCTCATGCCCTTGTCTGATCCCCATAGGAGAGTCTGTAATTCTGTTTTTGCCACATTACATCAGCTAATTCCCAAATTCAAAAGCAATTTTGTTCAGTAGTGCTAAGACTTGTACCAAAACATGCCTGCTACTAGGATCTGTTAATTGATTGGAGTTGATAACATTAACACTGTTCTGCACATAAGCCTGTGGCAATGCTGCAGTATTTACACAATACAGAGGATTAGGGTTAGTGGAGCTGCTGGTAGTTGTCTGAAATCAGCTGTCACATGAATAAAATGAGCAAGGGAATACATGCTAGAAAAGTGGGTTTACTTTGGGTTTAGGTTTTGTTTTCACTACTAACCCCATCAGTGCCATCCACTTCTCTCACAAGTTTCTGTGATTTCAACATTTTTTACTTTGTGCTTGGACAGAGGCTGCTGCCACTCCTGCATGCTGGGGTTCCAAGCCATACATATAGATGTATGAGCAACACCCTAATATAGTAAACATTGGAATTCAAAAGAGGAGGCTGGAAAGCTCATCACTCCATTTGGCAGTTTGGTTACATTTCTGGTTATCTGTACTCTCTGTGAGCTACAATATTCTGTCTAGGTTCTGAAATAGCTGGACCTTGCTGTCCATTAATTCGTTGGAACACTTCTTGCATCCACTGACACGGTCCTTCTCCAGGCTCCTCTGGCAGCAGCTTACAGAATTTTGCTGTTCGATGCATAAGGAAATACTTTCTTCTACCTCTCATAAATTAATCTTCTTCATGTTCCACCAGGTGCATCCCCATTCTCACACTACAGGGATAAATTCTGAACAAAACTAGGATGCTGCTTTGCACTTGTTCCACCCACAAGCAGTTAACAGGCTTTATTAAAAACCAAATTTAAGTCTTACAGCTCTGTGGAGAGTGAAGGTACAGGGAGTTTTGTGCAGACTGGTGAAAAAAGGGTTTTGAGCTCTCCGGAAATTTTGCAAAAGCTCTTAAATTGCATAGAAATTTTCAGTTTCATATTAGTCTGAATATAGCTTCTTTAGGTCTTGTAGGGAGGGTGACTCTGATCACACAGAGCATTGGCTTTCTAATTTTACTTTCCTTAAAATAACTGGCGAGTCAGTTGTCCCCTCAGTCATGTTGTATGGCAGAGGGATAGTGTGGTTTCATTAGGTAAAGTTTCCCTTATATGTGAAAAACTCGGGTTATTTACAAAGCAAAACTTCATTAATTCCCTCTTAGGTTTTTGGTTATTTTTATTTTTTTCCCCAATGGCGAAATGCCCAGTGCAAATCAAATCCTTTAATCCAGTTTCCAAAAAAGAAGAAACTACCCTGTATGCCTGAAATATTAATTAAAAAGAAGCAAAGAAAGAAAGATTTGGACAGATCCCAAACCAGCTACTCAAATATAAATGTCTACAACTGTCATTTGAACTTCTCAATAAATGAGACTATAATCCTTTCTTCCTAAAGTGGAAATACTACTTGATTAGCCCAATTAAGAGCGGATTTCTGACAGAAAAATACTTTAGGGTGTAGT
This sequence comes from Brachypteracias leptosomus, assembly GCA_013401335.1. Lineage (NCBI taxonomy): Eukaryota > Metazoa > Chordata > Aves > Coraciiformes > Brachypteraciidae > Brachypteracias > Brachypteracias leptosomus. Next base: position 6,786 of record VYZX01019218.1, read on the forward strand.
TTTCTAAAGGATGAAAAGATACCAATTTTGAAATAACTGTATGCTACTCCTGTTATTAAAAAATAGAAACAAGGAACTACATAGTAAATTAACCACTGGAATTACACATTGGCTTGAGTTTCTATTCAAACTAATATTAAAGATTTAAAGCAATTAGGCTATTTTTACACAGACTGAATTGGTAAATGAATATCCTCCATTAAGCTTTTAATTTGCCCAAGTAGAGCATGATCACTGATGTATTTTGGTATGTTTGGTGGTGGGTAGGTTGGTTTGTTGTTTTACCACTCCGTTTTAATACCTTCTTTTAGCACGTTCTGCTTCAAGAGTGGACAGAGCAGGTGGCATTTTCCTTTTGGCACATCCTTCCCCAGCAGGCTCAGGCATTCAGAGACTCCTTTTCCTCCTTGAATGATGTAATATTTCAACATGGCACAGAACAGCTCAAAGCTAGAGCCCTTCTCTCACTGCAATAAAGAAATACAAAATTTCTAATATTAGCTTATCTGGTAACCTCTAGTTTTTACGTATTGATTTGGTTTTGCTGCCATAATGATCTGTTTGTTTGTTGACAAGAGTTGTTTTAAGAGCTCTATCTGTGTTTTAATTTTGATGAATGCGCATGTAAGCATCTCTGAGCTATCTATTTACCCAGTGACCATTACTGATCTGAGCTGCCTGTATTATAGCTTATTTATTTTAAACACTCTGCTTTGCTTCCCTATTATCAATTTAGCCTGAGGTCTCCTTGCAAGTACTCTTGAATTCTGTGTAAAGCACAGGGAAATGCTATGGGGAAGCTGTGTCCATTTGAAACGTGCCACGGCAGCCCTGGGCAGCGCCGTGGGGTGCAAGGGCTTCCTTTGGGATGAGGCAGGAGGATGCTGACGGGCAGTGCCAGAGCCTGGGGAAGTGCCAGGCAGCCCCGGGCTGAGCACCGGCAGGATGCAGCCCACAGCTGCCCCGGGCACAGCAAAGCTCCCGTTGGCATTCGCAATGTGGGGAGCTGATTTCAAAACCTTTCTTGTTTTGTGCAATATGGTGTAAATATTTTACAGGGTTGCTTAAAGTTCCTTGTGTTTGTTTAACTTGATCAAGGCAAGGAACATTCATTCTCTGGGAAGATTTCTGCTCTGCACAATCCACAGAATTTCATATTGAAAGATTGTCTGTGCAGCCACAGTTATTTTCCAGTTGCCCAAATTAAGATAATCTATAAAGAAATGTTCATTTATTAGCAACTGGTGTTAGACAGTTTGCTTCATGTAAGCCTCCAGATTTCCTTGGCAAGCTTATTTGCATAATGTGTTATTATGTCTAAATGGAAAACTAAATGCTTCCATGTGGTCTTTAAATGACAAGTGCTTGTCAGCTTCATGCAATATTCAGGAGTAATAGATCCAAATCACAACAGCACAAAAGAAACACAGCCCAAAAAACTTGTTGCATATCCTTCCCTGACAAATTTACACTTTGGAACAGGATTGTCAATTAGAGTTTTCATGTGTTAAACAGTTGAGTTCAACTGTGAAGGAATTTACTGTAGGTTAATCTGCACTGCTTTTGAGTAATTACAATACACACTGCCTTTTTTCTTTTTTTTTTTTTTTTCTGTCTCAAACAATGCAGCTTAGGGAATAATCTTCAGAGGACCTTGGCAAGATAGAGCCAAGATTTTCTGCCTTAATTACTTCTGAAATCACAAACGCTCTCTGACAAAGGTTATAATAGCTTTGTAAGATCTGTTATGAAGTTTGAAATAATCCTTGGGTCTGAAATTTGTAAAGTTACTTATTGAATTAATGCTTTCTTAAAATAGAAAACTGGCATGTTTGTGTGTGGTTCCAGGTTATTAGAGGCTTCAGGAATGAAAGGTCTGTGAGTCAATGCTCATGTAAACCACCTCTTTATGCGCTTCCCTTGCATGTCTATGGTGTACTGGTCATTCCCTTGCAGCCCCCTTCCACCCTGAGCACATCTGAAACATTGAAGCAGCTTCCACAACAGAAAGAACTGTCTAAACTCTATGTTTTACATAAGAGCGGAGTGTGACTTGCTGGTAAAATGGAGGGCTGGGGTTCAGCTCAAGAAAAAAATCCTGATAATAATTAACGGTACAACATGATACTATCTAAGTTCTGTGTTTTATCAGTGTGGCATCTTCTTTTTGATAAATGCTGTTATTTTCATCTCCTGTTAAAAGTTGGAAAAAGTACAGAATATTTCGCATATCAAATTAATTTTTAACTTTAAAAATAATGTTCCCTATACAAATGAGAATATTTTTCCATTGGGTTTGACATTAGCAAATGCTTTTCAAGATAGCATTAAGTGATTGAAGTGGTTTGGAGCAGGAAACTTGGTTGTACACTTTTTTCCTTTTTATACAACAAAAATCCAGAATGAAGATAGGGAAGAAATAGAAGAATATTAGAAGGAATTTGCTGTCTCTGGGACAAATCTGTTAGGGGGAAAGAAAGAAAAAAGGCTAGACACTGCACACAATTTTAGCACTAATCTAGGACTCAGGAAAGATGTATTAGTGTTGGACTGTTGAGTTTGTTGCTTCTAACTGCCCCTTCTGGTTGCTTAGTGTTGCAGGGTAAGGAAATAAGGAGACTTGGCTAAAAAGGGCAGAGAGAGCAGACATAAGCTGATAAAAGAAAAACATCACGTGAGGGGCAGGGCAAGTAACAAGGACTCATGTCATATGTTCCAGGGTGACTTTGGAGTCAGCCTGCTTTTGCATACCGTCAGTCACCGTCATCTGGCCATTTTGCCTCTTAGAAGCTGGACAATGAAGGCTTGAAGAAATGCCTGATGGTGTGGGGTTTAGGTTTTGGGAAACAAACCAGCAAAAAATAACGTCTGTGCTTCCCATGTGCTATCCCTTCTAGTTATCACTCTAGGCATTGCAGCCAAACAAGTCGTCACCAGCTACACACCATTAATATTGGCTAGTCAAAAGTCTGGGGGATTTTTGTGCCTCTTCTCTCTGCCCTTGCTACTTTACCCTTGTGCGCAGCATTCAAGAAAAGGGGACAAAGTTCTGGTTCCAGAACTCAAGAGAGTCTAGAAACACTCCGGGTTCATGCCGGGCATGGAATGTTTGAAAGCAGTGACCAGCCAGGGGCTGGCAGGGCTCTTGAGTGAGCCCTCATTAGGGGAGCAACAAGAGCTGCAGCTAATGAGGAGGTGGGAGCTCCCAGCTCCATGTCCACTGTGAAAAGCAGCAATGTGTGAGCAATTCCCTTTGGGAGGTCAGGGATAGACATAAGTACATCAGTTCATCAGTTTTATTAAAAAATGTTTCAGTCTCAGGCCACAGCTCCCCTTGGTAATTTCACTGGTAGCTCTGATTGATGCAATCAGTGTAATTAAAGTGATCATATCACTTGTAGCAGGCCTGGGGCCAGTGGAGCAAGAGGCATTTCCAGTGCTGGTGACCTGTGCCTCACAGTGCCTTTGACCGCCTGAGCTGAACTGGCAGCCGGTGGAAAGCAGATGTGATGCCTTATGCTGAGTTTTAGTCACGAAGCTAGTTAAATAGGCAGTGTTTTGTGCTCTAGTGACCCATCTTGATGAGGACACTCTGTCATTTGCTTTTCTTAAGGTTAAAGCCTTCACTCACCCAATGGAGGAAAAGTGAAAACACCAGTTACAAATAGCTAGGAAGGTTAAGTTGGTTTTGATCCATCCTCCATCCAGCACTCTCATTAACCCCCAGTGGCACTTCCCCATGTCAGACCCTTGAGAAGATGGCTCCTGGGAGGGTCTCCCCATGAGCCATGATGAAAGGGGCTTCCCTGGATGCAGCAGGGCTGGGTCACCCCAAAAATATCTTATGTCGTGGGCAGACAAAGCAGGCAGATGATCAAGCAGTTTGACTAATGGGATCCATTGGGGAATGCTCAAATATTCTGAATAGCATGTCCATTAACTAGTAAAATCCAAATAAGTCACAAGTAACAAAGAAAGGTATCCAGAATGAGTAATTTCATTAGCTGGTGACTATGCAAACAACACTATTTGCTATAAAAATTAGAGGTGGATTGCATAGACTTTGACAGCAGATGAGTTGTGTGCTCCATCTCCAGTTCCTCTTTCACATCTTTGGCTCAAAATGCTGTGCACCATTATGTTTTTCAACAGCTTATATCCCTGGGTACTTTCAACAGTTCTTTTAAAAAGTAGTATAAGAGTTATCATCTCATCTCAGTGTGTATGATGTTTATAGGAGCATGAAAATGAGGATGTAGTGCCTGATATTAGAAAACAACAAAATACAAAGCTTTCTACTGCATCAGCATGTACCTTTCCATTGCCAAAAGAATAGGTAAAATTATCTGAAGAAAATGGCAATCAGACTGCATCTCAGAGTACAGTGTCCAACAGGGTGAACTTTTCAAAGTAGCACTACTGATTTACAGCTATTAAAACCCAAGGCATTTCTTTAAAAATCCTCACCTTTTTTTATGGTACCCTTATTTGCAATTAATTATGTATGTAAAACTCTCAATGAAGAATGCAGCATTCAAGGAACTCATGTTGAGTTATAGTGGTTAGTCCGGTGATATTAAAATGAAACAGGACCAACTTTGTAGGGGGCAATTATAACACATTACAGTGTGAATTGCACACTGTGATTAAACTCATAGGAGGTACTCAGCAGCAGCAGCATTTTCTTTGAAAGGGGCACTGATTACCATTTGTACTATGCATTTTGGTAATCAGAAATCATTATGGAAAATATTACATCAACTAAACAAATACCCCCTTAGCAGCATGAAATACACAGAATATTTTTTTTAAGTAGTCTTATGCATGTAAATAAATATTTTTTTCTGCATGGGACTAGCACTTGATCAGCACATCAAATCAGTATGCTGACAAACTACAGCAGGACCACGCACTACAGAATGAATGGTGTAAAGTTAAAACACCTCCTGGGGTTGGGTTTGTCTTTCGTGCCTTAACTTCAAACTGGTTGCAATTACATTATAAACCATCATTTACTTGTGATTTATAAAAATAGCCTTGTGATAGAATTAAACCGGCAAGAGGTATTAACATTTACTTTGAAAGTCCTGAGTTATTTCTATTAAATGACTTTCCCTAGGATTGAAGATAGAGGAGTCTTAAGGTTCTTACTGCCTGTGAAATACTAATGGGCTTGTGTTGCAGAGGTACTATATTTTTCTGGCATGTTTTGACACCTAATATTTTAAGGGATTTGGAGAAAGCTCTTGTATCACAGCATTAACCAGTTTTATTAAGGTAATTTTGCCACCGATTTCTGAGGGCATTTCAAATGTGCATGTGCACATGCAGAAGCACATGGCTTTTGCATCACCATGTGCCCCTTCCAGCCTGGGACAACATCTCCCTGAATTAGATGGGTTTCAATGCAAAGCAGCAGAGAAGAGTCAGGCTGACAAGAGATAACACCTGCAATTATTCAAAGCAAAACTTTGTTGCAAGCTAACAGAAACCAAATAGCTGCTCACTCAGTGATTTCTTTCTTTCTTTGATAGGATGCAATCTAGAGAATATGTAATGTTCATCCTATAACATTTCTGGCACTTGATGACTAGTGGAGTTCCCCAAGGGTCAGTACTGGGACCGATGCTGTTTAGTATATTCATCAACAACTTGGATGAGGGAATAGAGTGCACTGTCAGCAAGTTTGCTGATGACACAAAGCTGGGAGGAGTGGCTGACACACCAGNAAACTTCTTCACAGTGAGGGTGACAGAGCACTGGAACAGGCTGCCCAGGGAGGTTGTGGAGTCTCCTTGTCTGGAGAATTTTAAAGCCTGCCTGGACATGTTCCCGTGCAATTTGGTCTAGGTGATCTTGCTCTGATGAATGGATTGGACTAGATGATCTTTTGAGGTCCCTTCCAATCCCTAACATTCTGTGATTCTGTGATTCTATGACTATGTGATTGCTTTAAAGATGCAAACTCATCTTAACTGTATCTTGATCATTGTTCCTCCTTTTCATCCTGCCATACCATTTTGATTGCTTAACATAAGGTCTAATGTCAAGTAATAATAAAGCAATTACAAGAAATACAATTCATTCTAAAGTGCCTTAAGCAAGAAGTAAATTAAGGCACATAATTAACACCAAAAAAAGGATACATTCAGGACAATGTTTTAACCCCTATGTTTCTTCCTGCATTAACTCAAATCTGGTAGGGAAAAAAAAATAGATTATATGTACAAACGCAGTAGGGTTTTTCAGTGATTTATGTAGGGAAATTCAGAGATCTGTCATGCATGATCATTTCTATACAGTAATTGACTCAGTTTAAACTGTCATGTTAATTTTTTTCTCTTGTCCATCTGGTTCATCTATTAGAAAATTGTCCTCAAGAAGGCTCCAATAACAAACATGAAACAACTCAGTATTTTGGGTTGCAAGTATTTGTCTCATATTTGTTGTTTTTAATTAGAGAGCATATCAAGTTCCAACCACAGGACCCAGGCATTTATTAAATAATATAGAGGGAGCACTATTTTATTGACTAATTCCCCAGGCCTTTTTTATGTTTCCTACCAAAATGTGATTTATAGGAAAGTTAATAAAGGTATCCTCACCTACTGTACCTGGAGACAGGACAACTACAAGGGGAAGACATTTAGACTAATAAGTGAAATCGCAAATCTGGGAGCTGAAATTAGATTTTATTTCTGGAAGTGCAGCAGAGAACTGATGCAGGTTTGGGCATTTAACAACTCCATTCTTAACTGGCTTTGCCTATACAATGAAAGCTATAGCTTCCCTGGATTTTCAGAAACATTACGCTGACTGATTACAGTAGTGAAATTTTTTTGAAGTTGTAATGCTGAAAATCAACATTAAAATATTGTTTCCTCTATATTACTTCCCCTTTCCTCCCCACAAATGCTTGAGACTTAATTTACTTCATTCCTGAATTGAAAGCAACAACTTGAACACTGTATGCTGTTCCAAGATTCTTGTCACATTTTGACTGATCTTTTCCCTTTTTATGGCATTTCCTTCGCCATTCATGAACGAGCCGTGCTGTGGGGGTGTTCTGCGGGCTCTGCTGATACCTGAGGGGTGGCACCAGGACTGAAGCATACTGGGAAGTTGGTTCCCACTATGCACATCAGTTCCAAACTCAGCTATAACAAAAATCATAGTACAACAGAATTGGACAAATGCAATTTAAAATAAATGCATTGATTCTGATTCTTAATAAGGTTAGGCATGCAATTGTGTGATGACTAATTTGTGTGCTTAATTACCATGATTGCATGTGCAAATCAAGTAATTATGGAAGTAAATAACCATAATCAGTTATTTTCATGGGTAATTATTCAATTTTATGCACAATGGCAATAATTGGGTGTGCAAATTAAGCATGCAATTGTGCATGCATATTCAACACACACTTGTGTGTCTAATCTTTTCATAAATCATCCTTTTTTTCTGAGGATTTTTCTCATTTCCTACCCATTACTCTGGTGTAGCACTACTGGGACATTATAGCTAGGGGTAAGGATTTGGAAACTTTTCTATTTCAAACCTCCCCGATTTTTTAGTGGCTAATAATTCTCCACTGCAAATGGACTGCTCTCCTGAAAGATGACTGTTTCATTCTTGTTCTTAGCCCAGGTGTACTTTTTTCCTAATTGGGCAGGGAGACTGAAATAGCTACTTTCAATTTTTTTTTAAAATTTCAAATATGTTATTTTGTAACGTATTAAGAACATTTCAAGTGTTTGGTTTGGGGCTGGTTGGCTTGTTTGGGTTTTTTGCACTCATATACACAATTACTTTAGGTTTTTTGGCATCAGCAATAGCGTCTTAGTCATCAAGAGGGCTTTCATGCTACACTGCATCACCTGAGATGTCCCTAAGCTGTCATTAAAGGCAAGGAACACACTGTACCTGTTTGCTTACCACACAGGTCTGATTTACAAAAGAACTTTGGCACTGACCTAATTTAGTTTCCACTGAAGACACGTAGAAAGAAATCCCATTGACCTCAATACAAGCGAAGTTTTTCACTGTTGAGTGCTTCTAAAAATTTCACCCCATTTTTCTGTCTTTTTGCTAAACTTAATCTACAGTGGGTTTCTACTTCATGTGCACTTGAAAAGTTAGCCTCTGTCAGCAGCTAATTGTGCTACCTACTTCTTTTTTACGTAAATGACTTCTCCATTTGCAGTGGCTGTATTTCACATAAGGTGTCTACTGCACTTTTGCACATGCAGTACGACAGAGGGCTCTGGAGCAGGTGTCTGTAAGTCATTAGGAGGTGCTACAAAGCAGAACAATGAGTACAACAAGAACAATGTAAGTAATGAGTTAACCTAGAAAACTGGAAAACCATGAACTTGTCATTTGTCTGTGTTTATGGTACAGTCTCTGAAACCACTTAAGACTTGTAAAATGTGAAATTATGTAAAAGAAAAGCTGTAATCTTTGGGTCACCCAGAAATCTTAATTTCAAGACAGAAGAATTAGCTTCCATTTATATTTCTCATGTCACTTGTGCTCGGGAGAACTTTAAAAATATGGAAATGGGAATTTAAGTTATTTAAGATGAGAGGTGCATTTGTAGCTGCTAGTGTGCTGTCTCGCCATTCACATGGAGAAGCAGGGGTGGAAATCGTAGCCTTCGGACTGTGGAGGTGCTGAGGCAGGTACTGCAGCTGTGTGGGTGTGCTGCTCACTGGCAGTGCAGGAGAAGATGCAGCTGCAGAACCTCTGTCTCCTGCTTTACCAGGCTCCTGTTTGCTTCCCCTGGGTGCCTCAGAGAACAGCCTCTGGCTCCTTAATATTGAAATCTACAGTGTCTTCCTATTGTTTCTTAACCTGTAAAGTAAATTCAGAGTACCACTTCCAGAGCAGCACTGTATTGGTAAGGCAATGAGGAGACTCTCTGTGACCATTTGCTTGAGGGCAGGATTTGCCTCTGCATTTCTCTTGCAATCATTTAGCTATAAAACACTGGAAGTAATCTTTTCCTATGTCACAGGGACATAGGCAGCTCAATTAAAGTTTATGAAGCATGATCTGAGATCCTTTGAGCATTATGGATATGCAAAGCAAGACTTTAAGTTATTCATTACTGTTTATGACACTTTGCATTTTATTTTTTCAAGCAGAACAGTAGCTTGATCAGGAAATAGGTCTGATTTCATGTGAAAGAACATGATTTTGAGGAGGAGATAAATGTGGTCATTATTAATTATATGTTGTAGCTTCCCTAGTTAATAATTTTATCAACATACCTAGAATACCCTACGTGGACTGGATGGTAGGATTTCTCTTTTTCAACAAATGTAATATCCATGTATGCTTGCCTGTTGCAATATGCTTGAAAGCATTTTGTGATGTTTGAGCTGATTTTTCTGTTGACAGCAATCTGCTTGTGGTCACATAAAATACCTCCTAGCTTAGATCTGACAATGAACACTGAGGATTTGTTTATGAATAGTTTAGAAAAGAAGATTTACTTTGTTTTAAGGGCAGCTGGGAAGACTCATTTGACTGGATTACAGAAAGTGAGAGCAGTAAATAAAAACTGATCCCCAATATTTAATATATCAGTGTCATGAAAGAAGAAAAGATTAACTGTCATGTCAAGATGTAACTTAAGTTGACTCATTGACCATTTAAGAGGTAGAACTAAAGGAGGAGCAAATAGAACCCGTCTGCCCACCCTTTGCTTTTCAGAAACCCCAGAAATGAAAGCCTTGAATTTTTACAGCTGAAAGGTTTTCTGATTATTTGTCAGCTTTCTCATCTCACTGATTTGAGAGGTCCTGCCAAGTTTCATGAAAAGAGTATCTTTAAACTGCCTTCAGACACTCTGCTAGATCATTGTAGCTCCATTATTTCAACAGAGCTATGTAATTTTGCATCATCAGAGCACTCTTCTTCTTTATTTATGCTCACCATTAAATTAGGAAATCCTTTTCTAATGTATCTGGTTGCGTAGCATTCGTGACATTATTAGGAGCAGGTGAAGCATCTCCAGCCTACTCTTATCGCCTAATTTGAATCTGAGTTTTCTGGCTTGTACTTTACAGATTGTAATGTTAATGCTCTTTTTCTAACTTGATTTGAGCCTCTATCACAGCCCTGAATCAGTGGTGGAGCCCCTGTAGCAATGTAAATTATGTACATGGACTAAAAATAATAGGGTGATACACTATGATCTGTCAGAGATTCTTTCTGCATTTATATGAACCAAATTACATTAGTAGTGAATAACATCCTGTTATGGAACTCTTAGAAGTGATATAAAACCATTTTGTTGGCATGTCACAGTAAGAACTGGGATCAAGACAGCGATAGTACATCAGATTTGATAGTACAGTAGATATGGTGGAAAAGTTCAGCATTTTGCATCAGAACCTGCTGTCGTTTTCCTGAGATAACCTAACATCTACAGCTTAAAAAAAACCCAACATTTCAAGCTGCTTTTGGCTTACAGCAATAAGTCCTGGTAATGAATGAGTATTTGTTATTTTGCTTAAATATCAAGCATTTACAAAATGTAGGAGCGTGAGCATAACTACATTATAACTACATTTCTCTACCATCTTTTCTTGGACTCTGTGTCAACAGTCTCCATACAAAAGAACTGCTAAAGTCACTTTGGTTGTAGGTCTCAGTGCTGCCACTTCAGCTTTCTGGCTTTTGAGCTAAGATTTAACCACAAAGCACCAGCTGAACTTTGTGGCTTTGTACTTAAAAGATGATCAGGCACCTTTAAATCAGTTGAGCCCATGGGCCCAGAGGAGAAAAAAGTCAGCTCCAGAGTGCACACAGATGCACTGAAGCTTTTTCATCTGTATGTGGGCAAGCTTTTATGCTGAAGCTATATGAAATTGCTGAAGGCAAACAAAGCTACTTTGTTAGGTTGTCTTAAAGTTTATTTTTACCTGATGATGACATTTGCATTGGGAGCCAGGTACAGCAGTAGAAAGCCCACAAGGGCAGCATCAATGGAACAGATATTGAAAAGAACAAAAAACCCACCCCATTCTTTTTAAGTGCTCCATACTTGTAAATGTGAGACCTATCACTGTGATAAATGAAAGGGTCATGAGCAAATGCACTAGAGGATGATGAAATATAATACTAACTTTCCAAGTTTTGTTTGAAACCAGCGCAGCTGGCCCAGCCTGGCCTGGCTTCGTCCAGAGTTTACCCAGGGAAGAGGTGCTTATCACTGCCCTGAGTGGCTTTGTGAGCCTTGCTGTATTGGTATTTTCATAATCAACAATGTATTAATAACTGTGTATCTCACTGCCTGCCTTCTCCTGGGGCCTGCAGCCCTGGCTCACCTTTCCCATGCTTTCCCACCTGTTCCTGCTGCCATGGGAGATAGAGCAGGTTCTCCTCTTACTCTGGCCCAGACGGCCTGTTCACAACCAGGTGTAAATGACCAACATGGATCCCCCGTATGGGGGGTATCTGTGGGTTACAGAGAGTGTGCTGACTCCATTGTGCTCGCAGGAGCACCTCTGCAGAGAGGTCTGAGAAAAACCAGGGAGCAGCAAAAATTAGCTGCATCTGCAGGGCTGCTGTCAAAGTATCTGAAAAACTTGTTTTAAAAACATCTGATTGCATATAGGAGTAATTTCAGTGGCCTACACTTCTTAGCTCTTATTCTGTGCATTTTGGTATGTGTCAGTGAGCAGAACTTAATAATACTTCACCCGTATGAACCTTGGTGATTGCACGCAGCTTCAGCAGAATAACAAAATTAATTCTCTAATGACTTCACAGTAGTTTTGTGGGATAATAAGCTGACCTTTTGCATTTATTTTGTACATAGAAAACACTACCAATCCATTAAGACAGACATCTGCAGATTAACATTTTAAGTGTTATTGCAAGCAACAAAATTTGTTATTTATAAAGATTTAAAATGTTACCTACTTGAACATCTTAGTGAGCAAAATTTAAAACACAAGTATAAAAATGTCACATAAGATTCAAATACTATAGTCTTCTAAAATTTACATACTATGAATAGCAACTATAAATAATGTCAGTGAAGAATACAGATGATGTAGACCATTATTGGTTTCTATTCTGATGACAAATCATTCATTAATCATTATTAGTCTATTGCCTCATTTAAAAATCAGTTACATAGATGAAACAAGCTCACTTTTAGGTCATTCTTTTAATGAATAATTTCATTGGTATATCACCACACAATGTTATAATATGGTGATCTATAAAAATAATAAAATGCTAGCTTATTTAGTAGCTAGATATAACAAGTATCATCCTAAGTAGATCAAAACTTCATTTCCGCCAGAGCTACAATAGAGCCTTATCCTAAGATTCAATATTTTTTCTCATTTTTCCTATTAAAAGAATTGTTACAGCTTGAAAGAGAAATTTATACAGATGTGAGTTACATCACTTGTTATAATCAACCGCACATGCTTGTCATTGCCTGCTCTGGGATATTTTGGTCCTCAGAGGTGGAATATGGTCAATGCTTGTACTGTTAATTGCTTGAGTTCTCTGGTGCACTCGTTCTATTAGATAAAGAACTAAGTAGACAAAAACATAGTTCATTTGTAACTGACGAAGAAATTAGTAGGGAGGTTTGCTGACAGCAAATTTCATTTAGCTAGCTTTAAGCAACTTACGCTACATGTGCATTTTGCATTCAAATTGCTATTTATTAAGATTCTTCCCTAATAATGTGAAAATGCATTTATAAAGCAGTTAAGTGGTTTCTATAATAAGATTTTTAATGAGTTGGAGTACTAAATTAAGTTTTGTAAAAATGCTTGAGGTGTTGTTATAACTAACAAACTGTACACCATTAGCTTTATCATAAAGAATAATTTTAGCTTCTCTTCATGCAACAATATACAGTTCTGAAGCAGTAACTATCAGCTGCTTTGCACTGCAAATTGTGTTTTGCTGACTACTTAGCAGTAATGTCTGTGGTTGTGATATCTGAGCCCAGCTGCAAGACTCATCCTGCTGTTCAGTCAATCCAGCATGGTCTTATTCCTGGCAGGTCCTGGACTGCATTTTCAGGCCCTGTGCTCTTTGCATGACATCAATGAGAGCAGCCCAGCAGCACCACAGCCTGGTCTGTTAGAGCCCAGCTGAGATCTGTTCTCTGTCCAGGGTGAGCTCAGAGATTCACGTTCTCTCTTCTGTGCTTGTACCTGAGATTCTGTAAAAGTAAGAAATCGTGGAAATGTCCCCACGTTTGCTGTCTGAATGGTGAGTGCACAGCAGATGAAGCATGTCTTAACCTTTCACAGCTTGTGTGTAAATCAAAATGATTGATGTGATTGCATAGCAAGCAGCCAGTTGGTGTTTTACAGAAGTATTTTTGCATTCTGTAGTTAATACTGAAGTGTCTGACATTAGATGTATAATTTGGATTTCCCTTTCATTACCACTACTGGTGATATAGGAAACTTACACTCCTAACTTTTAAAAAAGCACAGAAAACCCTACCTTCAGGGTCTTCCAGAACAACTAATCTTGCTTGTGAGTTGCTGTCTTCTTTGCACCTAGTAAAAAAGCCATGTGTTACTGCATGATGATTGATGCCTGGTCATGTAACTAGGACTCCATATATGTTCTATCATGTGACCAAATGTGTCTTTCCTGTTATGGGGAATATTTCTCACTACCTGGTGGATAGGGAAAGTGCTTCACTTTCTGGGTGAGAAGCCAACAATAGATGAGGTGTGAAAAAATCTGCATCACACCTAATTTGCATGCCAGAAGTTGTTTAAAACAGGCTATGTGAGTACCTTTCTTAGAAGTCTTCTAACTCATTTGTAAATTTATGAACACTTTGTTTGCTAAATTTATGAATACTTTCTGTTTGTTATTCACATTTCATTCTCTTCATATACTCTTCATTTGCCTTTTCACTTCTTATTCTTCTGAGATTTGACATACCTCAAAGTGGCATGCCGCTAAAAAATCTCTCACTGAATTGGAAGTATAACATATGTTTTGTCTTGCTTTTGATTTTGACTCCAAGAAGCTTGAGACAATATGAGAAAAGCCCTGTTCCTCCAAATCCCTGTGCTATGACGGTGGGCTAGTCACAACAGCTTACCCTGTCTCAACTCCTTCAGCTAACAAATGATGGTACTGATATGTACCCCTGTCAAGTGCTAGGAAGAGAACAGCATTATAAATAAAACCAAAGCATTACACTGATGTAGCACATAGATTTAGCACCTGGCATTTGTTGAAGTTTCTAACCCCAGGGAAACAAGGAGCTGTTGGCTATGCAGGCTTGGAAGCATAATACTGTGTATCACCCTGGCAAGATCTACACCCTAACCAAAGAAAACAATAGCTAGAAAAGATGCTTCATGCCACAGGGATGGCAATGGCCTTCTCATTCTAAACAAAAAAAAATCAAATTTTTTTTATTGATAACATTTGGTTAAAGTACATTGTTATTACTGCTCAGTTTTAATTAAAAGATATTAAATGCTGCCAGTGAAGTGTCGGTGCTGAGGAATACAGAGCTGCTGCTGAATATTCAGCAGGACAACTGTAGCTATCAAGGTACCTACCATTGCAGCAAATGGGCTGCAACATCAGATTTTAATATATAGGGGCAATGCTCTTAAACCGTGGTGTAGCTCAGCTGTACTGCCTCTCCTCATGAGATTGATGGGGATTCTGCCGTGCTTGCCACACTCCAGTGCAGAGCACTGGAGGCATTCAGTATGTTGAGAAAGGTCAAAACAAGACTACATCAGCTTCTGAACCTAAAAACTCTGAACTCTTTGCTACCTATTAGGACAAAGAAAAGCTGTGTTTTGATGTGTGACATCCCAAAGAATTGTTTGAGGCAGATGAGAAAGATACTGCTACTTAAAGAAAGGAGCAGTTGTCTGCAAGCTAGACCTCTCAAAGCAAGTATGATAGTATAGTTTCAGCAAGCTGCCTTTTCAAACAAAAACTATGTCCTCAGTGTAGTAGTTGGACATTTGCTAATGAAGTGCTCATCTGAACAGTCATTAAAATTTTGCCATCCTTTTTTTTGGTTAAAGGGAAAAAAGCTCACTGTTTATTTTCAGGTATTATGAAAGCTGGAATAAACAATGTTTAAAGAAGTACACAATAACCTGACATATACTACCACTAAATCACAGTTTCTTCATTTTAAAAACTTGTAATATGCTTTGATCCAGCTTGTTGAGAGATATGAGAATCTCTCTTGGTAGAGCATCAAAATAAACCTAAAATAAAAATGGCTCAATATGCAAAACCTCGGCCACAGAGCAGGGACAGCAGCAGTCGGAAAGGCAGCATATCCCAGACCCGGGCTAGCTCATGCCCCAGCTGCCGGGAGTTCTCCACTGTTTGGGGAGTATTCAGATACTGGTTAAGTAGCTTGTTTACTCCTACTCAGGTAACTTCTCCTCAGAGCTTTGGACTGAGTGTCACCACAGCTGGGCTCCAGTCTTGCCTGTGTTACCACTTGCTGGATGAATCACTTCAACTCTCCAAGCCTGACTGGTTCTTTCCTGTACCAAGGGCTTCGGAAGGACTCCTCATTGAGAACTGTGTGCCTGGACTGCACCCAGTACTGTCACTGCAGCTTCAGTTGCTGTCTCTAATGAAAAGATGAATAATATACACTCTTGACTTATGTTTATTTGTAAATATTTTATTTTGCAGGTCACTAACTGCCCTGTTTGACTTTGAAAAAATATTTTTCTTGTCTTACTTCCTCATATAAAGAGGGCATTATAGACCTTGTCTTTTAATATCCAGGCTATTATGTTATCAGCACTGATATGTTTAAAAATATGTAGAAAAAAAGGCAAAATAAATGTCTATCTATTTGCTTATGTCCTCATCCATGCACATACAGCTATATTCTTCTTTTTATATCACATTAAATGAAGGGTGCTCAGAGAAAAAGAAAGACTTGTGCTGGTCTAGGAGGAAGGTGGTGCACAACCAGCCAAGGACTGACCCTCTTAATGCCATGCCACTATTGATGTTGTATTTAAGTACTGCTTCTTTCTTTATAAGGATGCAGGCTGGGGCAAGGCAGTAATGTGAAAGACTGCCATAGAGTGTGACTCAGGGAATAAGCATCGAAAAGCTTGTTGCATTGAAGCTATGGTCAGCATTACATCTACCAGGAATTTCTTCTGGCAGCTCTACCAGGTCATGAAAGAAAAATATTGTGGAAAGTTTCTGTTCCCCAGCTTTCCATTTCATCTGATCCGAAATACCCTTGCATAAATGTAACAGTTTCATACAGGGGCTTCTGTAGTCACTTTCCTTCTTGGTCTTTTCATAAGTGTCATTTTCTAGTTTTTGTTAAAATTTTAATGAAGAGTGAATTAGTACAGTGTATAATGTTTTTCAGTTACAAGTCATGTTAGAATTTCTGCTAGTCCAGTTACATTTAGATTAAGTAAAACCTGTGAACATAAAAGCAGCTCTCCCTGTCTTCAAACTATTGTTTAGTCTTGTCACATTTAATAAAGGTCCTATGTATCCAGAACTAAGAACACTTAAATTCTGCCACCAGATCTGTGGAGTCAGTCCTGCTCTGTTGGAAATTCTATACCACTTTCAGCTTAATTAAAATCTGCATGCTTTTATTAACAAGTTATGGCAATTGCAAATGTAGAGAAAAAACCAGCACTTTGTTATTTTCCAGCACTTCCCTCTCTCCTTTCTGTGTATTCTGTTGTCTGCATGGCTCGTGAAGGTCATCCAAAGGTACTTCTTGTATCACCATTGCCTAAACTGTGCAGCTTGCCTTTCAGCACCTAGGGGAACAGACAGGGGGCACTTCAAAAGGGTTCCAGTAATTTGGATTTATGGATCATTAGTTACAGAGATAGAATGGTGTAATTTCAGCCACTAACCTTGAAATCTCACTCTTAACTGAAGCCATGTTAAAGTGAAGCGTTTCTTTACAAAATCCAAAATGTACCAAATTACAATGGCTAATATAGGAAGAGAAGTACATTTATTTGAAAATCAAATTTAATAGCTTGTCCCTATTATCTTCTTTTCTCTATATGCAGCTGATAGGCTGTGGGTGGCTTACAAAGCCATGCTGTAAGGAAATGCCCTCCCTCAGTGCCCAGGCTGCAGGATGGCAGAGAGTCACTAGCTGAGACACCCACCAGCTGGCTTCCTTTTCTTCCCTCCTACCTGTCTTGTGGATTGCTCAGCAGGTCATACAAAATCAAATCTTCTCTCCCCTCTGCTTTCCCTCATGTATTATTGATTCTTAGCTAATTTAGGAGGCAATTTCAAAGTTCTCCTTCTGGATGATTAAGGGCCCCTACTTTTTCAGAGATGTTCAATTTCCTTTTGGTGGACTTGGTGCCCAAATCTCCTGTACTTAATGAGACTACTTAAAAATCATTGACCATTGAGAAGTGATATACTTTCTTGGTAAGACAATGTCCAAATCTGCATTGAACCTATAAATGTGTCATAACTTATACAAGCCTATAATGGAGATTAATGCTTGTAGCTTATTATTGGCTTTTGATAGACACTATGCATGATAGTAATCAACCATTTTAGGATGACAATAGATTTGAGGTGTTTGACTTTATGTCCTGCCTTTTAGAGATACTCTGATAGTCTCTAAAACTGTTGAAAATCTTGATACTTGTATCACTACACTGATGTTTCAGTTTTAGTAAAGCAGTTCACACACCTCAGACAGCTAGTATATCATACTGTCTATACCCCGAGAAGCTAAATGTTTTAAAAGTTATCTTTTGGACCGTAACAGTTAGGATCATTATATTTTTTACTGAAAGCTGAGCATATTGAGTGTAATACCACCACAGAGGAAGGAGTCTGTAGCTGATGAGAACCTAGGCATTCCTGAATATTTGAGAATTTAATTAATTTTTTTTAAGTCCCATAAAATTTGCATTTTTCATTTGTTTCCTTATGGAGTATTTTATTGTTGCTGATATGAAATTCAAAGGTGTGACTATCCTGTTACCAAAGAGTCTTACTGTGAGTATTATAGTTTTGAAGGCACCATTGTGGTTACAATGAGACTCAGGACTGAACCCTAAACCTTTTTTTCTTCTTCTGCTACCCTGCTGTTGCTCTGTGACTTGAAATGAATGTTTGTTCAACAATAAAAACATATAATAATAACTATATGTCGTACATAGGACTTGTGAGACTTAATTTATACTGGTACAGCATGTGTGATCTTTGGATGAAAGGTGCTTATGACATCGAAGTGCCATGTGTTATTAAATCTTCACATCTTGTTGCAAACCTCTCCAGAATAGAGTGCTCCAGTCAAGCCTTCACTGTACATGCCTGAGCACCTTAAATGTAGCTAATACTCAAACTATTTTGCTTCAAGAAGAATAACCCCTAACACAATAATTAAACTTGTTAATTGTGGGGAACCCCAGCCTGCTTTGTTTTACTCCTGTCCTTAGGAGAAAAATAAAGCAAAACCCACTGAAAGTGAGGAGAGCAGAAGAATGTGAAAATTAGTCCTGAAGTTGTTTGCTTTGTATTTTTGCTACTCTCACCCTGCATTGTCCAGCTAAATATTATGGTTTTACCAGGGCACCGCATAGGGTGTCACATCTAATTCCAAAAGTGACAGGCTGGGGAAGCACGCTGAAAGTAAGGAGCAAGCTGAGGAGCAGATGTATCTTGGACACTGTAATGATAGCCTGGTATTTTATTCTACTGTTTACCAGTAATAAAAATATGTGGTGTCTGAATAATAATATGTTGTATACTAGAACTTTTGCTCTTCAACTGAGCATGTATGCCTCCTGCTTTTCTACTATTAAGAATGTGCCTTTAGCACTGTTAGACAATTAAAATCCAGAGTTTTTGAGGTTTAGGTCTGGTGGTCCCTAAGCTTAAGACTGGGATAATCTCAGCAACATTTTGAAATATAAATACAACCAAGAATGAAAATCAGTGCAGTGCAATTTGTGTCTGAACTGAAATAACAATACAGACCTGAAAAAGGAGTCTAGAGATACGTAAACAGAGTCCCTACAGCTTTTAGGACCATGTTTGTGCAGACCTATATTTTGTTCAACAGTGTATGTCGTCTTTAATCAGAGGGAGCTGCATTGCCTCAGGTTGGGTTGGAGCTGTGCTTCCAGAGTACTCCATTCATCCTGATGAGCACTTGTACACGTCAGTGGCCTTGATCCCTTCTCACTCATGCAAGCAAGTTTCTGTTCCCTGAGGCAAGGCTTAACTCTGCTTGCCCTTGTGCAGAAAGTAGGAGGAACATGAGTACTCTTGACACTCCAATCTCCTTGAAAACCTGCACCAGGGCCACAACAATACAGTATTTTGATTACTTATCACAGGATGATGACTTCTACTTTACATACTCTGTGTCTATATTGGTTGTAAATTATCAGTTTGCCCTTTTAAAATCGTATCTTACATCTGCTAAGTCATCGCATTGGACAGCCAGCACAATATTGGGCTGATATCTGAACTAAAAAATAAGTAAAGAACTATAGACATGTAAATTTGACATAAAGATGATTGCTCTGGTCCAGGTCTTGGAAGAGTCAACATATCACTGAACTGCATCTCATATTGCTGTCGGTATTTGTTAATAGTTGCTGCTGTTCATGGTGGGAGTTGAGATGATAGCTG
Source organism: Brachypteracias leptosomus (assembly GCA_013401335.1). NCBI lineage: Eukaryota > Metazoa > Chordata > Aves > Coraciiformes > Brachypteraciidae > Brachypteracias > Brachypteracias leptosomus. Next base: position 26,457 of record VYZX01019218.1, read on the forward strand.
CTGTTTATTCTCAAAATGCAGATATCTTTCTTGGGTTCAGATATTGCAAAAGGTTAATGAGATATAATGTCACATGTGTCCAGAAATTCTCTGAAGTAGATGGGTAGTAATGCAGTGTGACAAACTGCTCTTGTTCTCCAGCTACATCAGTGCTCCTAAAGAACAGTAGCCTACACAGAAAACTATTCTCAAAATTATAAAGCACATTAGTTTTGGGGATGGCAAACTGAAGGGTTTTTTTTAAAAATTATATCCATTCTGGAACCATAATGAATTTTAAAGCAGGATTATTTCCAACTTCCATCTCTAATCTGTTGCTTTTCTATTCAGCACTCATTTTCAGATTTTCAGAGTGAGTTGATGTGCCTTTTACCACATAAAATTTCTGAAACTGTTTTTGGTATGTAAGAAAGAAAACTGTACCTGCTTTGTATGGTTGATGGAGCAAATTACAATTTTGAAATGGGAAATACCATTCAGTCTAGAGAGGAATATTTGTGACCTCAGAAACATTTTGATTTTTTTATTATTTCCAAATTACAAAGATAAGAAGAGTTAGGTTTGACAAGGAAAATTACAGAGGTGTCCCTGATCTGTTGTCCCTACTTTGCTCTGAGATTTTTCTTTGCTGTAGGAGGTCAACATTAAATTATAACTAACAGAGAATGAAATTCCTGTGGAGCATGAGGGATAAGGGAAAAAAAACAACCCCAAACATTAGCTTATGGATTGCTTTCTGATGCTTGTGTTCTAAGACAGAGCAGAAGTTACTAGCTGTGATAGTCATGTCTCTGTGCTACTCAGGCATTCATGCTCGTGACACCACAGCTCCATGCTCACCAGACCAGCCGTGTCACACCAGAGCTGCAGGGTGAAGTGCTGGGGCCTGGGCTGTGGACCCTGAGTTGGAATTGACCTATGGATGAATCATAACCCAGCAACATGTTTTGTTCCCCAAATGGCAGAACCTGGCTCACCTGTGTGAAGCCTCGCCTTCCCCCAGGTGATCATGGTTGGGGTGGTGGGTGAGGCTAGAGATAAATTAACCAGGAACCAAACAGTGTGCTTGGAGGGTGGGAGTAAATTTAGTAGTCTGAGCTTGAGCAGGAGCCTGGGAAGGAGTTTTGGTATTTTCTCCTGGATTGATGTAAAGCACTGGGTACAATGCTGGGAAAGTTTTAGATGCAGAAAAACTTGACAGCGGCTGCAGCTAATGACCTGGGCTACAGCAGCTCTGGAGGCTGCATGTTGGCTGGAGGAGGTGAGAGTATGCTGCTGGCACCCACAGCACAGCTGCTCTCTGCTTCAGTGCCCACCAAGGTAGGGTGTTGTGTCTGCACTGGCTTCATGAGCAGCAGAGGAAGCCTGTCGCCTAGTTCAGGAGTTTTGGTGTTTTGAGAGGCAGTTCTACAGAAAGGTTTTTATGCACGGCTATTTTGGGCAGATTGTTTTGAAATGGTCTCACAAGTTATTTGTAGCTTTTACTTAAGTTCTCTAAGCACTGCCAGCAGCATTGACTGTATTTATTTAATAACCGAAAAGACTGTAATAGCAACTGACTATTGTAATTGGTCCTCACAATCTGGATTTTTTTTCCTGATATTAGCAAAACCACTATTCATGTCTACCTTCTAGCATGTCAACAACTTCTGCTTTTTGTGGTTGTCTGTTTTTTTAAAACTCAAAATCAGATCCCAGTTAAAGCTGTTATCAAAGAACTCTGTTGTATAGAGTATGCCATTTGAGTCAAAGTTGCTTCTTATATGTATGTAACCGAATGCCCAACTACTGCACACTGCAGGAATCACAGTTCTGTAAAATTGATATGTTAAAAAGTATTTCAGCTGAGTAGATCTGAGAGAATATTTTTATCTAGAATATTTAATACAGAAAGGTGCTTAAGTGACTCCAGTTTAACTGCTGCTGGACAAACAGACAAGTGGGAAGAGTATGTACAGTAAAGTAATTCAAAACCAGAATGTCACAGTGCATCACCTTAGCAGCATCTTCCTAAGGGTGTTTGTGATACCCAAGCCCTGAAGTGAGGCCCGCGTCAGGATGGCATGAGAAGATAATAAGGAAGAGTGGGGAAGGCGTTATGTTGTTTGATATCCATTGTATTTCTGAGTATAGAAACTTGTAAACTGTTGTAGGTTCACATAGCCAGAAGAAGCTGGTTAGAACACTGTGTCCATGAACCCCATAGATAAGAGAGAAAGTAGCCACTCAGGTGGGTAAGTATGTATTTTATCTTTTAATTTCTCAGTTAAAAAAGATTGTGTCTGTCTAGGCTGCTTTAAACTCAGATGTCTTGCCCCAGTAATCTTTTTGGCTTTGGGTCAGCTGCAGTTCACACCCACTCCAATGGCTAGTCTAGTGCCATAAGACTCAGCCTCTTTAAATGATGATGTAGATCCATCTCCTTGCATGGCTCAAAGTAATGCCTCAACAGCAGTCATCTTAAGAGCCATGATGTTTCAGTGTGGCAAAATGAACAAATTCTTTTAATTGTTTCCTTTCTAACCTGTATATAGGCTATTTATTTAGCTTTGTTGTCACATCCATGCTTCTACATCACTTCCCTATAAAGCTTTTAACCAGATATGACTCCAAAGACTGCTCCAGTTGGAAGAAGTTTAGAAATGGATTCTCAACCCAGAAAAAAGGTCCAGATTCCAAAAACTGTACTATTCTGAACTGGAAAATACACTACAAAGCTGTCATTTTCTGTGAAAAGCCTTACCTTTATTATAAAAAAGTATTACTCCATGGGAATATAATTCACATAAATATTTCCAACAAGTGTATGCTGCCACCAGTACTTTTTTAAAAATACTGAAATAATGTAGTTTAGAAACTTTGTGATTATGATAGGAGGGTTTTTTTAAAAAAACATTATTCGTTTTGGTAAGAGAAGTATGGATTGATCACCTCTATAGTTAAAAATGGTACAGTCTTTTCTCCCTTTAAGAACACTCTATACTCTGCCAAGAAAATATTACCTTTCATTTTAGGAATGGTTTATTGCTTTCAAAGTTTTCATGTCAGTTAAGAGATTCCATTTTCAAAGATTCTCACTATGGAGGAGTGCCCCTTTGAGGATTTCCTCACAAAAAGAGGTGTCTGTTTTGAAGATTTCCATTTTAAAAAAACCACATTTCTAAGGTGTCCTCTTTGGAGACTGTTTTCTGTAACAGTTAAAAGTTTTTTAGTTTGAACATCTTTTGCCACCATGGACAGCATGCATTTGAAAATATTTTTCCTCTATGATATTCTTTTTGATAATTTATACAGTCTTGTACATGTCCACAAAATAATCACTATTAAAAAAGTCCAGGAATGTAATGCTGTTCCTATGTAAGATGCAAAAGGGTCTGGAAGAACTTCTGTAGGATGGGATGTTACAAGACCACAGTTTTGGAAAAAATGTAGAAAAAGAATTCCATTTTCTAGCATCAAAGAGTAAAGCAGAAAGGTGAGCTCATCTGTCACTTACATGACCTTTTAAAAAATTACTGTGAGACACTTTTTACTTCTTTTAAATTATTTGAGTTCAGAGTTCAAGTTCTGGTATTCCTGAAATCAATAGCAGAAGTCCCACTTCAGTCCAGCTGTGCAAAGGACATTCTTTGAAATTGCTGTGAGTTTTCTTTCATTGTTTGGAAACATATTGCTTTAATTTACTATGTTATTGGGGATTTGGAGTCCTTTCCTTGCTGGTGTTGAGTTTTTTAAAAAACTTTTCTTTTTTGTCACCTTTTTAGTAATCATAATTATCATGTTTGTAAAACTAGGCAATCTCAGACCTTGTACAAAACTGAGCTCCCTGTGTATGTTACATAAAGTCTTCTGTCCAATATCGGTCTGCAAGTTAGACAAGGTGAGTGAAAACACATCTAAGCAGCTCCTTAAGCTTACTTCTAAGCCTAATTTTGGAATATTTAGGCTGTGTCTTAAACCTCTAGCCTGAGCTTGCTCCTGTCCACAGGGGACAAAGCAGGAAGGGCTCTTTGACTGCAAATGAGCAGCTGGAGGCAGGAGGTTTGGGGTCTTGGGGCTCTCTTCTGATAAAAATAACTGTGAGTCCATTTAGATAGCTTCAGTGTAAAGTTAAGGCAGATGAATTTAGATCACCTGTAGCAGTGGATTTGCTTGCTTTTACACTGGAACAGAAGAGAAGTCGTGTGTCTCCCCCCCCACACACACAAAAGTAGGCATATTGGATGAGGAGGTTAATCATTGCCACCTCTCACCACCTGCCTGCTGAGACATCATGCCAGAATGGGCACTAATTCACACAAAGCAACAGCCTGCCAGGGAGTCACTTGGCTAAATGAGTTCAGTTAAGTTAGCCAGACCCTTATATAAAAGTACCATTAGCCAAAATTCAGGCATCTTCACTTCAGCTCAAAACTAAAAATCATCTTGAAATCCCTAAATTTATACTTGGTCAGATCCTTAAATGGAGAACCTTTGTTACCTGCAATACTGATTGCCAAAAGCTATTGTAATAAAGAGGGTGTCATTAAGTCTTAAACCCAGTCTTTTCTGATTGTGGGTCTTTTATGTAACCTACACGTAAAAATAAACATCAAATAATGATTTTAAAAGTATTGTGCTTAGCAATTCTTTTAATGGGTTGTATGACTGCCTAGTAGGTGGGACAGCTAAGCTGCCTACAACATAATGATCTAGGCTGGTAAAAGCACAGATCATTAAGGGAGCAGTCCTCATCAGCACTGGTCAGCCATATTACCGTCAGGTGAAAACTGGGTTATCACAGCCAATTAATTTCTAACATACTTGAAGAGCAATCATGTCTTTAGTGTTGGAATATTTCACCTGGGTCTTGTAGAGTGCCAGGCCAGTACTTAGACACCTGTTTATGACAGCAGAAGGACCTATGCATTTTTTAGGTCAAGAAGCAGAGAACTTCCTACTCTCTGTCTTATAAAATCAACAGACATCTTTGCATTCAGAAAAAAAATCAATCATAGAATTATAGAATGGTTTGGGTTGGAAGAGACCTTAAAGATAATCTAGTTCCGCCCCTGCTGCCATGGGCAGGGACACCTTCCACTGGACTAAGTTGCTCAAAGCCCCATTCAACCTGGCCTTGAACACTTCCAGAAAGATTCACAATCTTTCTGGGCAACCTCTTCCTATGCTTCACTGCATTCACAGTGTCATTCTTTTCCATGATGGAATACAGAATTCTCTTTCCAGAACTGCAGCCCTGGCTGTACATTACCCACAACATGATCTTCACTCCACTACCAATCAGCTAGGGCAAAAACCCAAGAAAACCCTATAATGAAAGATGCTTGCAATCACCACTGGCATATAATGCTTGTAATAAAAAGTTAAGCTGATCTCCAGCCCTGAAGAAAGAAAATGTGCACATGTATTTAATCACAGTGGAAAAAAAGGTGAACTTACTATGGAAAATGAACTTCGAGCTGGATATAGTACAAGCAAGAGAGGGAAAGTGGGCAGGTAGATAATAATCTAGTTGTCAAGAATGGACCTTGGTGTGCATATGAATGTTTACTGAAGTACAGAATGAGGTATGTCACATATTTTGGTGTTTGAGATGGTAGAGAGCAGTAACATTCCCAGCTTGCTCAAGATTAGCTGTCTTTCTATCAAAAATGCTAGAAATAAAATGTTGAAGAGAAGCCTGTGGGATTCAGATCAGCAAGACAAGTTCTGACCTGAACTTGAAAAAGACATTTATTTAGGGCATTCTGCTTGCAAGAACTACTTGATAGCTTCAAAACTTAGTTCAATAAAACAAAGTAAATCAACAGACTGCTAGGAAGAAATGTTAAGGATATTGTTTACAGGAGCACAAAAAGATGAATAGCTACTAATAAATGTTGTGACTTTGCTCAAAGGCATCTGGGGAATTTATGAAGTTGATAAGAACTGGCTTAAGATAGAATAATGTAGTTTAATATAACAAAGACTGGTAAACTGAACGATCAACCTTTTCTGTAATATCCAGAGGATCTGTTGTACTAAGCAACACCATTCAATGACACTACTGTTAATAATATGAGGAAACTAAACAGACAGGGTTATTTAGTGTGGGAATAGGGACAAATTAAGAGTTGTGTTTGTGTAAGTGCATCTAATAGCAAAAAGTACCATATCTTTTGAAGGTGTCACTAAGTTTAAGTTTTAGCATAGTCTGACAGGAACATCATGATACAATTCTAAAAAAAAGAATTTGTTGAAATTCTCTGCTCAAACCTCTTGAGAGAATCAAAGCTGATACAGGATCAACAGGTACATTATTTGATAGATTAATAACATATTAGTTATTAATACTAGATTATTAAAAGATGTTACGTGAAGGGCAAGAAATAATAGTCTATATTTTACAGTAGAGAGAGGTCACTGGTAGTATACCACAGGGACCTGCACTGTTCAGCATGTTCTTAAATGATCTGGAAAAAAGAGTGATTATCGAGGAGACCAAGTTTGCTGATGATGCTGAATTATTCATGGTAATAAAAACAAAAGCTGACCATGAAGAATTGTGGAAAGCTCTCATGATACTGTGTGACTGAATAATAAAATAGCAAGTTAAATTCTGTGCTGAAAAATGGAAGTAACATGCAAGGGGGAAAATAAGCCAAACTATATATGCAAAATCCTGGAATCTAAATGAATGACTTCCACACAGCAAAATGCGCTTTAGATGTGGGAGGTTCTGTGGAAACATCAGCTCATGGCTTAGTAGCATTCAAACATGTAAATGAGATTATAAAAAAAAATGGTATTATTAAAAAAAAAAACAAACCAGAAATAAACCAGAAAGCATTTATTATGCACCTATATAAAGCTATTGGATTTGTAACGTGAATAATAATGACTGCTATGTTCTTCTAGAATAGCATTAGGAAAGGTGTAGAAAAAGGAAAAAACTATTTGGGACACTCAATTTGAGTACTGCAGAAAATATCTTTGTTTGTTTCCTAATTCCCACAATCTTCAACCAAGCACACACCACTAACTACTCATACTGCTGATGAACTACACAATTACTTATTAGCTGTTTTTGAAATAAAAAGGAAACAACCAATGAAAGTGAAACATCTAAACATATTGGTGATCAAAAGTAATTGTTATGGAAAACAAAATATTATTGCAGCAATAAGATTACTAGGATTTAAAATGTATGGGACATTTATACAGCTATAAATAATGTCTATACTTAAATTTTGGTTAGAATAAAATGGATAAAGGATATATGCCCTTATGCTTTATAATATAACTGAATGTGGATGGTTTTCCTAAAGGTGCTTTACTAAATGGTTGTCTATTACTGGACATTTTAGCTGTCTTCTGAAATATCTGATGCAGGACTTCAGCAGGTCCTAATGACAAGTAGGTGTTTGTGGAAATATTTTTTCTGACCTTCTAAAGCACGAGAAAGACAAAGCAAAGACATACTCTAGCAACAGAGAAAACATAACCAAGTCATTGTTTATACTATCACAATGTCCTAAATATAGTAGGCATTTCACAAGGCATTCAAAAGCATACTAAAAATAATCGAATAGTATAAAAAGGCAAAGCTACATGATGAGGAAAGTGGAAAATCATGCTGAACAAATAAATGAGCAAGAGGACAACATGGCATTTTATTAGTAACACACTTACTGTTGGTATTTTTTTTTCCCTTCTAAAATTAAATGCTCTGGGCAAAATTGTGATTGATTAATTATCACTTTTACTGATGGCTTCAAGAGCACCGGAGTTTTGCTCTATAAAGTCACATCCATTATTTCACCAAGATTTACAAACTCAGTTCCAGTGTTGTTTTTTTTTGCTGTAAACACTCAACATGCGCTCTTCAGTCTCCCTTATATGGAAGAACATCTACTTCAGAGGATAAGCCGAACGAATATTAGCTCACTTAATCAGATGGATTTTGGTAGGTGTTATGAAAGGAGGAAAGAACAGAAATATTACAAAAGAGAAACATAGATTTGAAGATGGCATTACTACAAGGGCAAAGGAGGTAAGCAAGACAGGCAGTGAGATAAGTCAGATGGAAAGACAAATTTTCCTCAAATTGCTAAGAAGAAGGATCAGTAGTTCTACCAATACAAAACTGGGCAAGATGTAATTAGAAGTGGGGAAAAAAATACAAGAAAACATACAGTATAACTTGTCAACAAACGGGAGTGAAGGCAGCGGCAGATAAGAGAAACTAATGGGCTACCTCCTCAAAACACATTTTTGAACCCAGTATTGCCAAATCAAAATATTGAGAAAAGATTTCAGTAGTTTTTAATAATTCTTCTGGGTTTGGGATCTTTTGGGAACATTTAGATCACATTTCCAAATTTTCCTTCATAAGTATAAAATGCTGTTCAACTTTTTGTCTGAATGCAAGCCAGGATTGTTGCACGAATAGGAACTGTGTCAAACATTGTGAGATTTGTGACGAAATATTGAGACTTTGTACAAAATTAGGCAGGTGGAAAGTGTATTTCCTAGTGGCCACGTGGAGCCAGTAGTTTGTACCGATACGGATACGCTGATTTCTGCGAAGAAACAGCCTAACTCACTGCAACAGCTAAATTTGTACGTTCACCTTAATAATTTTTAAAACAGTGTTAGTGGTCAGCTATATAGTCAACAGGTTGTTTCCTTGTAAGTGACTGTGTATCCGAAGGCACGGAGCGATGAAGACAGGGCTCCCTGCCAGGGCTGGGCCCTCTGACGGGATGGGGAGCGCCCGGGCCCAGCGCGGCCCCTCTGAAGGGACAGGCTCTGGCACCGAGTGCGGTCCGGTGGGCCAGCGGCGGCTTCGGGCACGGCGGCAGAGATCGCCGGGAGTCTGAGAAGCCACGGCATGGGCCTGGCCCCGGGCGGGATCCGCCAGCCGCGCTCCTCCAAGGCGGCCTCTCTCCCTTCCTCTTGGCCTCCATCGCGCACACGCCCGGTGCGGCGTAACTGGGAAAGGAAAGCGGAAGTCGCTATCCTCGCCCCACGGCGATTCCGGGAAGAGTGAGAAACTCCCACTCCCGCCCTAGGAGGGGCAGGCTCTGCCCGGGCAGCTGAGGGCAAAAACTTCAGCGGCTCCTAGTGCGCATGCCCTGGCAGTTGGCGCATGCTCTGTAGCGGCGGGGAACGAGGAGCGGAGTCCGATACTAGGAAACGTTCGGCGGTTTGCGTGCAGGCCAGGCCGCCATCTTCTCGCAGTCTCTCCGTACACGTTGCCTGCGTGGCTCTCTGTCCCGCTTGCCCGTGCTTTGTTCTGCTCAGCGATGGACGGGTGAGTAGGACCAAGGCGGTGGGGGCAAAGGCGCTGCTGCGGCCATGCCGCTGGTGGGACATGTCCTGGTGTCGGAGGCTCGCTGTCCGCCGCGGCTGACTGTCGGCAGGCGGGTGTCGCCGGGGGTGTGGGGAGCGACCGTTGCCCCGGCGGCAGTGGGGACAGGCGGGCTTCCCGCCGCGGGACAGCTGCAACCTTAGGCCTAGTACGGGGTGTGGGGGCAAGAGGGGGCTCAGCCTCTCCGTACCGCGGGCCTTTTGGTTGGGACTTCAGTTTAAATTGTTGAGGCTTTGGGCCGCCTCCTATTCAGTGTAGTGCCTGAGACGCCGGATCTCGCTATAAAGAGGGAGCGTGATCTACCCCTCTCTGTCCTCTCCAGAGCTTCTGTTCTTCTCCCTCGCCTTTGCCCTCTCTCTCCCCCGCCTCCTGCCAGCCGTCCGGCGAGGAGGGGCGCTCCGTTAGGCTCGGGTTTGTTTTGGAGCTGGCTGAAGGGGAGGAGCGATACCAGCAGGAGCCAGATGTCGAGCTCTTTTGTTTTCAAAAACTGCCTAATAAGCCCTCTGGCTTCTCCCCCTCCCCAGGTAGAAGGATGCCTTTGTGTATGACGGAGACTGGCTGTAAAAGCCAAGGAAGGGAAGGTTTTGAAGGAGTCAGCCTTACGGGACAGCAAGGGCCCTTGGTCCTGGCCGGGAGCTGGGGTGGGCAGTCACTGTACACAGGCCTTCATTCTGTTGGACTTGGAAAATGACGCTGGTGATTGTAGCCTTCGTCACTATAAATACAACATCTTCCAGCTTCCAGATTTCCTATTAAGTTGTTTGCTTCAAACGCAGAAGCAATCTCATTGGTATGCATTAAGCATATAACCTTTCAACTGTGTTTTAAGGTCTTTTTATGGTTAGTTGTGATTATAACGTTGGGAGTTACAAATCCGGTCTGAGGAGTCTTGTAATTAATGAGTATTACATTGTGGAATGCTGTCCCATATTCATGTTTTGCTTTCATGTTTTTTTTTTCTTTGGTGTGGACTTTGGTTTCTTTTGGGATTGTGTTACACACTATGAGTTAGGATGTCACACGTCTTAAGTGTTGACATATCTGTTGCAGAGTTTCGTATAGGTGTACCTGATTAAATGTCATTAAATTTCATATGGGTGTAACTGACAATGCATTCTTTTTTCTGAGCTAATTTCAAAAGATTTGTTCATTGCTTTCTGTGAGAAGATCTGAACTAGTTCTCTAGTTAATAGATGTGAGCCAGAAAAGTTCTGTACTTATTTTTAAATTTTTTTATTTTCACCCATGTGATTTCATGTAGTCCAGAAACCTGTTACCTGGCATTGATGCTTTGTAGTAATGTTAACTTGAAACTTTGGACTCTTTTGAAGAAGCCTATAAGCTGGGAAAGCTCAGCTTTGTAGTTTTCTTTTATACTTCCCCTCAGTCCTGCTGTGCTCTTTGAATGTATTTTCTTGATTGGGGAAGTTCTTGGCTATTTCAGTTCCTCATTACTTTCTTATTGCAATACACTTAAAAAGTTGGTTTTATGAGAATAAATTGTTTAACTTGTGTTCTTGTTTTTTTCTTTTTTTACAGTATTGTCACTGATGTTGCAGTTGGTGTGAAGGTAGGATGTACATTTAGCAAATAAGTGGGCAAATTGTTGATTCAAAATGAACTACTTTAAGCATCAGTAATTACAAGTTGTAAGATTTTAACTAGTGATTGCCAGCTGATATTTAGTTAGCAGTATATGCTTTATTAACCAGAAATCCCTAGAGGTAATTTGGAGGCTCTACGCAGAACTTTTCTAGGCACTGAACTGTAAACAGTGGTTCTAGATTAATGTAGTGGTGTCAGCTTCTTACTTTAAGGCTTAATTTTGCAAGTGTTCTTCAAAACAATGCTTCCTCATTGTTGCATGGTGACTCTAAAAGACATGTCTTTCCCCCCCATCCTTTTTTCAGAACAGTTACTGCTAAAGATAAAAAATAAGTGACTGTCTATAATAGGACACAAAAATATGAGAAATAGAACTCATGTAGACAGGGAAGTGGGCATTTGCTTTACTTTTTATTTCCCAAGTTATGAATTTATCATATTTTTGTAACAAGAGCTTCCATATAGTTGTTAATTTGCTATTTATTTCCCTTTTGTATTCAAATCTGTTGCAAGAATTAAATCAGTAAGTACTTCATAGAAGCAGACTGAGAAATAATGAGAATGCAAAGATGTATGGGACAGGAACTTTATGTTAATAAATGCATGCAAGCAATTCTGTTCCAGTGGGAGAAACATACAAGTTTTTTACTACATATGGTTAAGTCTCTACATTCGTCCAGCAACTTTATGTCTGTACTACATAGCTTTTCACCTGAAGCTGATCTATGTTAACTGCTTAGTAAGCCAGGTTTTGTCTAGTAAAGCTCTTTGACTTAGCTTCAGTATTGGTCCTGCTGGATTTGGACTAGGTCTTACATAATACAGCTAACGTGTAGATACAGCAGCTGTTCTGTCAGATTCTGTGTTATGTTTCTGAGCAAGCTTGCTTCTAGGAGGACCTGTAAGAAGTCAGTGCTAGATTCTGGACTCATCTGTCTCCACATGTTTATTGGAGACAGGCTTAAAGTCACTCTCTGAATCAAGAAAAAAGTGTAGTTACTAAGGTACTTCTGTGGGAGCTAATTCCAAGCAGGCATGATTGGGTCGCAGTTACCTGGGAGGACGAAGTATGAACTGATTAAAACTTTAGGAATGTATTTCCCAGTTTGGAACCTGAGGAAGTTCAAGTTTTTCAGAAGTAAACTGACACCAATGAATAGCTTTGAGGCAAATCAATTTATATACTGCCCTCAACTATGTCTAATGAAGAGACAATTTCAGGTAGACCATGCATTGCTTGAACCTTAAATTCTGACATTCTCACTTCAGGAGAAATAAATGGATTCAGTATCCCTTTAATTCTTAACTGTGAGTGATTTAGAGTTTTACAAGAATTTCAGCATTCTTTAAATATGTGCAAGCATGTAGTGTGATTTTTTGTTGTTGTTGTTAACTGTATTTTCAGATACTTGCTAGACAATGAAATAAAGACACTTCATATACTACGCCTCACATAGCTGCTTCTTTATGTTGATTGTAGAAGTTACATTACTAATCTAATATCAGAAGTCAATACAGATATCACAGTGATTAAAATAAATATAAGGGAAGGCAAAGAAGTGTCATAAAGATATGCTCCTTGCCTTGTAAAAGTGGACTTATTCTCTAGATTTTAAAAAGAAACAATCCATTTGTGCATGGAAGCAGTGGGAATAAATAAAAAGGATGATAGTTTTCTAGGAAAACTGTTAAATATAGGGGTAGTAATGGATTGTGTTCTGGAGCTTCTGTAATTTTCTCAAGGTACTAATAAGAAGGGAAAATGGAATTTCTCGCTAATTGATACATGCAGTTTGGTTAGCAGACTAATGCTAGCTTCAGTCATGTTTTATGGAAAGCCATGTGAAATATTTGTCCTTTATATTCTCTGGTGACTGTTCATTGCTCTTGATGAACTGATATTTTGAAGTTGAGGAATGCTTTACCTGTAGGCAGTACACAAACAGCTGGGAACATTCATCTGGCTTTGACTGTTATCTTTTCTTTGAAACTGCTTTGGGAATGTGTAGGGAGTCCAAGGAGTTGCATCAGCAGTTTTAATGCTCTTTTGACACTGTTCTTATGTGACTGAATAGCCAGTGGAAGTGGGCAAGGATTTACCTATGTGAAATAGATTTATCCAGGATATTTGTTTGACCTGATGCTTTCTTGAGATTTTTCAACTACTGTATATATGCTGATCAGTTATATGGTGTTTGTGATATATTCAGTTATATTTAGAAAAAGGGATTATGACATATGACCAGGATTGTGACATGTAACTCTTCTATTTCAAAAATTTGCTTTGTTTTATCGTCCTCAGTCATGTTGATACAAATTTTCAAATTATGTTAACTATTGTCTGGCTATGTTTTCTCTTAAACAAAAAAGTGAACATGTTAATTTATATTTTTAAACCCGTTTGTAAAAGAGTAATAGTAGAAGTTAACTACTGTAGTCTGGTAGTGGGTTTTGAATTAAAAAAGGACTTTTGAGCTTTGGGGACTGCATGTGGGCAAGGAAGGTATAAAGTAAAAGGAATACTTGCTTATAATGTTTTATTAACAGTTTTATAGCCTCAGAGTTACCTGCTAACGAGGCTGCTGAATTTGAAGCTGTTACCATTCATTTGTGCTGTGCACCTTGATTTGATTTGAAACATTTTTGTTCATCAAACTGTTGAATGTTCAATCTTGATTTTATTTAGGTGTTAAGTCACCAGAAATTAATATCAAATGCTGAGGAAAGCATAAAACTCCAAACGGAGGTGGCAAAAATGACAAATACTATTTGAAAACTTGGTTTACATAGAGCAAATGTGGGAAGTCGTGCAACTCAAAATATGCAGTGGGAGCACACTTTCTAGTTAAAGTCTCTTGAGGAACAGTGTGCTTTAATATCTGTAAGTGTTAAAACATGTTAAAACCCAATCATCTTCTAAGTACATACAAAATAATTCATACTTGATTTGATCTGTGATATCTTGGTGTGCTGACTTAGAATTAATGGAGGCAAGGAAATGTCACTCTGCACACAGTGCACCCCTTATGTTACAATTTACAAGATAATAAAAAAAAAAAAATTGAGCTTTAGGTCTCTGATGTAAGTGTGTGAACTCCTTTTTTATATAAGCAGTTCATGTAAAGTATTTTTGAACAGAACAGAGCTAAGGATTCCAGTAATGATAGTATATTACATAGTTCATGAGTATTTTAAAATTTTCAATTTCTTGAAGAAATTCTATACATTTTAAATTTATAGATTTCTTCATACCTAGTTTAAAAAATTGCCATATTATATAAAATATTTGCTTTTTTGTTTTAAAAAGGTACAACTCTCAGTTCTGTTTTTTTTACCTGAGGTCCATACTCACTAAAAATGAAATGGCCTGCTAGTTAACTTCTAGTCTCAAACTTTTAATTGCTCACTGACTATATAAGTTTGAGCATCAGAATCTAAAAACTGTAGTTTGAATTGCTGTCTTGTGTTCTCTTTACAGTTATGATGCTTTAATCTGGATAAGTATTATTTAGCACTTGGAGCGATAGGGCTTTTTCAACTGTTGAATGTGTGAAGTATATGATTTATCTTTTCTCTGAAGCAATTAAAAGAATCTTTAGATGGGTATAAAATGTGATGCAAAGAATATACATCACACAGGTACAGGGAATAACTTAGGTGAACTTTTGGTGCATATTGAAGATGGTAGTTCTTTTTTACTGTATTTCAGTATATGCCACTTCAGTCTAATGTATCGTCTTTCTCCTGGATGGCTTGTGTAGCTGTGCAGTAAATAGAGGCTGAACAATTGAGTGACTTGTTTTGTGTATGTGCATTGCACCTTTCAGAATGACTGAGGTGTACTTGTACTTGATGGGAGAAAAGCAGCAGTCATTCCTTCATGGAATCATTATTTGGTGCATAGTATTTGGGAATTGGTGACATTGTTAACACTGCTTTGGGCTACACGGGCCAAAAACTGAGCTTCAGCTGCGAAATGTGGACAGCCCCAGTTACACCTAGGAGGGAAAATAGTTGTGTAATATTTAAAGATGTGGGAATGGCCTTTTCCCCCAAAAGTCAGGGCATCAACCTTTGCAGTAACGCTTAAGTAAAGCAGGAATTCTTGGTGTGTATTTAGTTGGTTATGTTAGGGTTGGGCAGAAGATGCTAAGAAGTACTGTGCTAGTACTTTCTATTAATTTTCCAAACAGTAATGTGTTAGTAAGTCCCCCTTTTTCTTGGTTGCTGAAATTTAACATGAGGGAGTATGGGGAAAGGGTGGTAGCTAAAGCCAGAAAAGATAGGAGTTGATGGAAAGAAGAGAGCACAAAGTAGTAATGTCTATAAGTACTCTTGAAGCATTGTCCACTTTTAACTCAAGTTCTGAGGTGTAATCTCTTCTCTTAAAAAGTTATAAAATACTTACCTTTTTTGAGATAACTGAGAGTTTCCTTCTGGTGGAAACAAACTGTACACTATATAACGTGTAGAAAAAATGTCAGACATTTTAGCAAACTGTCAGAAAATAAGTTTAGACTAAGCTTAAGAAATGAAAAAATGTATTTAAATAGTTTTTTTCCTTTCAGTTTCTTCTTTTTTTTTCTGAAATCTATTTTGCCTTCACTGTTTTCACTCTAGATAATTAAATAAAAGGAAGGGAGTGGTAGGATGAAAAAACTATTTGATTCATTCATACAGACAAATGCTATGTGATGCTCTATTTTATTGTATTTAAAATGTTAGAATGCTAGTTTTGAGCTATCTTTTAATGTCTAATATAATTACTAGTAGGTTGCTAGTAAATTAGACAAAGTCTGCGAAGGGCAGTGATAGGAGAAAAATGGATTGTTAGTGAATTGGAGGAAATGTTTTGTGTAAGCTAGGATGTTTTTAAATCAGCTTTTGTATTCAGTAATACTTAGTCACAGGAACAGTAGCCAGCCAAAAATGTGCAGAACATTCTAGAAGTGAAGTAAGAATGATGTGTTACCATGTTCAGAAGTTTAGAACCAACATGTGGATTTGTTTTTTCAGCAGCGGTATGGAGAACATGTCCTTAGTGACAAAAAAACTTCTTACAATGAAAGACATCTGCTCTCTTTTTAACAGGAACTTCTGTAAATTGACCCTGTTTGAAATGTCTTTATATTTATTCCTGGAACAGTATACTCCAACTCTTTTTTTTTATTTGTTAACTTTATTTTTTTTTTTCTTAATACTCAAACTGCCACCATAATATATGTGTAAAAATATGGAGAACTGAAAATGGAGAGAAAGGAAAAATGCTGAAGATTACTTTGTGTTCTGTAGGAGGTGTACATCAATGTAAGAAAGGCTTAGTATACCTATTTGGTACATTTTGATGTCTGACACTAACTGGAAATCACCTATTTTTCATTCCTAATAAAACACTTATATCTGCATCTTAATTGATGGGTTTGTAGGAGGAGAAATGTAGTCACTCGCACAGTCTGAAGGATATGAGACAATACCAGCGTGAAAATACATTTCCCATTTCTGCTTTGGGCCATGTTTTCACAAGGAAAATAAGCTGCATTTCAGTTTTCTCTGTCACTGTAATACTTGTGCAACAAATGTTTGGGTAGCCTTCACAAACCTCTCTTGGGAATTTAACCAGGATAAAGCTAAGAGGACAACCAGTGAGTTACATCTTTTTAGCAGATTTGAAAGCATGTGGTTGCATAAATCCTTGTAGCAATATAGAATTGTGGAGGACAGAATAGGAACAAGTTGCTGGGGCCAGGAAGAAAGTAGAACTGTTGTCTTTGATGGTAGTTGGTTAAAATGAGGTGGTGGTTTCACAAGCTGTTAGTAGGACTGTGATGTTCTATTTAGCAGTTAGGGTGGGGTTTTTTGTTTGGTTGGTTTTTTTAGAGGTGCAGGTACATACAGCAATTTTTAGCTTTTAATAAAATCATGTTTTTTAGGAATGTATAACATGGGTATTGAGTTATAAACAAAATAGCACTAGCACTTTTATTATTGCAAAAGAGCAGAAAATAGAGTAGAAAATACTTTTGATGTGAATCCTATTTTGAGGTGTAGAAACTGCAACTGAAGGATCAAATCTTTACATCTATGTGCCATGATTCTCTAACCAGAAATCTTGAACACATCCAGGTGGTGGCTCTAACAAGTTGTTCTCACCTCTTCTAATTTGCTACCAGTTATGTACAGCTGCTTCAGAGTAACACTTTTTTCTGATAAAAGTGGGATAGAAAGCCTGAAATGCTGGAATAAATTATCTTGGTTGTGTGTTTCCTTCTGGATATTTGAAGTGTTGACTGGTATTGGACTAGACTCTTGCCCATAGTCTTTCATTACAATTGAAAGTTTGAAGGTTTCCAAATGAGGCTGGGTGGCATGTTTTGAGTGGAGATTTGATTCTTTACTCTTCAGCATCTTCAGATGCTTTGAGGAATTGGTCTCTTTTCCACATTTTATTTTGAGAGCCTGGATGCTCTTCAGAGGAATTGAGATTTGTCTCCTTTCAGTCTTAAAGACTTTTCAGGTCCCCTTGATTGTTCTCTCTCAAGTTCTACGAACTGTGTGTTTTCATAAATTAGGTACATGGCATATACCGTGGGTATAGTTGCAAGAAAAAAGAAGAAAAGCCTTTTTTTTTTTTTCTTCTTCCCTAGATCCTTCCTTATTGAAAAAATATAAGTGTAAAATGGTGTAGTTGGTTGTTAGGCTACATAAACAATATATGATTGGCTGAGGACAGCATGAGAAAGATTGAAGTGGGGAAAAAGAGAATACAGAGAATAAGTATGGAAAGGTCATCATATTGCATCCAGTTAACTTAATGCTGAATTAAAAACAAGTGATTTTATGAGTTATTAAGCACCTGTGGAGTTCATGGCCTTATTTGATAAGATTTCATTCTAATATAGTTAAACAGCATAGTCTTTAAAAAAAAAAAAAAAGTCAAGTAGACATACTTGATGACGTCCTTGTATGTAAGGTTCTGATGAAGTGGTAACAAGCTTATAGTTTAAACTGTATGCTTTGTAAAATACCTATGAACCTGCATGGAGTTTTTTTGGGTTGTGTATTTGGACTTGTCCTGTCCTGAGTAAGTCCTCTGTACATATGAGGGGTGTAACAATCTATCTGTTAGGTAATTTAGATTGTGTGTTTTGACAGTAGTGTGTACAGTCAATGTAAGACAGATCAAGTATTTCTTCCTCTCTAAAGACTATGTGAGGGTGTATTTATGCAGTGTTTCCTTTTAAAAATGAAGTATCCACAAAATTCTGATCCATCTTGTGTAAACTGAACAAAGTTTATAAATGCTCTGTTTGGGGGTTTAAAGGGTGTTGTCCTGCTGCTTGCAACACCTAGTCCCCAAAGTTAATTCAGAAGTTAAATGCTGAAGCAGTGTGTTTACAGGTATGTTTCTGTTAGAGGGGAATGTTTAATATCTGGGTTGGAATTCTCCTATGTTTTTATACTTCTCCCGTACTTCCAGGTTTCTGGCTTTTTCTTTTAAATTGTTCCCAGGTATTGTTAGAAATGAAGTGGCCTACAATGCTGTTAGATTTCATTAAGTCATGAGATCTGTATCCTGGTCTGTCCTGTCCCTTGGGAAATTCATTCCTGTAGGCTGAGA
>VYZX01019219.1:7180-20800 GCA_013401335.1 Brachypteracias leptosomus
TTATTCCAGGTAATCTGCATAGGTTTCAAAGCTGTATTAGCTGAAATACTTCTCCTCCCTCAAATGCCAGCAGAGTTGATTTTATGGCACTTAGAACTGCACATATTTTGCAAGGGCAATTTATGCATCGCTTGTATATTTTTTTCTGTATCTCTCTTAAAGCACCAAGGTATTTCATATCATTTATTCTTATTTTGATTAAGCTGATCAACACAGAGAAGCATTTTAAATTACAAGAGCAAGGGTGAGGTCATCAAGCATTCTTATCAGCTTACAAATATGTCAAGCAAATTTATCATTTCTGAAAAATCACACAATGCATTATTCCACAGTATAGTGCCTAATAACACTGTAGAAACACTTCTGCAATAAGCTGACAAGTATGTTTCACAAACTTATATGGCTTTCAGGTTCCATCTGCATGTTATTCATCAGCAGGAATAGACATGACTTCCATATAACTGATACATAATTATGGACTATCGTCACATACAATGTATCTATATACACACACATATGCAAACACTTTCTCTCTAAGTAGGCATATATATTTATACTGTATTTTAAGAAATAATTTAGTTTTTAGCAATAAAGATCCTATGGGTCATGGCACTGCATTTCCACCTTTTATTTTAGAAAATTTTCTCATACAATTTAAAGAAAAAAACCATCAGATTTAGACTTCACTTTTGATCAAAATCAATAGTGTAAATGAAATCCAGCTTTAACACTTGCTTGCTACTGGCAGATTTTACAATCTTAATCACAATGAATAACTCTTTCTCATTAAAGTTTTGACTCATGACAGCCAAACAACTCCCTGTAAGTGCAAGTCATTGTAACAGCTGCAAACACAAGCCTCAATTCTGTGTAAAGATGGGAATCATAAATTGGAAATAAATACCAGTGGATGGCTATCTGAATATACGTCTGAAAAGAAGAAATTCAGCAACATGGAAGAAAAGCAAAATTCCTTATGAATAAGGAATGTGTGAAACACTCTAGCTAAACTGTGAAAGTGTCCATCTGGACACTTGCTGCAGGGGAAGCCTGGCAACACTGCAACTTTTCATACACACCCGTTGAGGAATCAGATGTCGAAGTTTAGGACAATCTTTATTCCAAGCTATGGTAATGTCTTAAATCTCTCCACATGACTGTGGCACTTTTACTGGAGATTTCACTGCTCACGTAGACTTTGACAGCCATTCCAATTCTCCAACAGTAGTAGGTGATTAAACCTAGGATATAAGAAATAAGGAGGGATTTAAGGAATGGCTGGACAGTGAAGAGTCACTAAGGCTAACACAGCTTCTCTTCTGAGTTATTTTAAACTTGGATTTCTTTATTTCAGCAGCCTTTATAGCTTAATTCCTGCTACAGGAAGAGAACAAAACTCACCTCAGCTTTACTGGTAAACACAAGGATTACTGTCTCTCCATATAACCGGAATAATCTCCAGCTTTAAAGCATAAAAATGAATTAAGAAAGTGTTATTTGTGAACTACATCTTCCAAGTTTACCTTTGTACCTATGTGTTTATCATTTTCACCTTCAGTTTGTTTTACAGGTCTTCTAAGTGTCCTTGCCAGACTGATTTTAATTGTAGATGACTAGATTATAGTTTAGACTTTATATATTCTAGTAAACCACACCGTTCTCTCTTGTCCATTTACAGATCAAGTTTACACTTTATCTCTGGAATAGACAATCTACCAAAAAAAACCACCTGCAAATACTGAACTTCCTTTGTATCAGGAAGCATGGGCACACATGTTAAAAGCCTAGGAGCTAAATTCTAAGGCAAAATATAGACGTCATGTACATATATTTTTCTTTTTTTAAGTGTCACTTTATGTCCTCAATTGTGACAACTGATTTCCTCATAATTGTAAAATCTTGATAAAAATATTAAGGGTATATAGCAGTTCTTCTAAGCATATTTTCCTGAACTCTAAAACAGTTTTTGTCACCAGCCCACAGACTCATAGGTAACTTAATTCTGATGGTGCTATACTGACCCTAGTTTTAATGTTTAAAAGTTTAAGTTTACTTAATTGGCTCATTTCTCACAATTATCACAACAGTCTCTGATTTTACAGGTGATATATCACCCAGCATCTAAAACTGACATTCTATCATTGTATTTACACAGTTAATTTGTTAATACATAATTTACATAGTTAATTTAAAGTTAATAGTCTTTATCTGAGCAATAAAATCTCTGTCTCACAAAAAAATTGTCATTCTTTTGTTTTGAACACTATGACCCATTCTCTCCAGCTATTCCAAAAACCTCTGACAACTCTTGGCAATAACTAAATATAGGCTAAAAGTATTCATTTATTCTTTGATGCTCAATTTTATTCATCACAATAACTGGACTACTGTAATTAACCTCAGTTTGAACAGACAGGTTCATGAAGTCTCTCTGAGAAAATTTTAAATGCAATCTTAGCATCTTTAAATACATCTTCAAATCTGTATCTTTTACAGTGTTACATACTTTTCAACATTGATTCCATTTCATATCAAGTTCTTTCTTCTGAACATTTTAACAATAATCTGTCCCCACTGTTAAATTCAAGAATTTCATACATAGCAACACATTCATAGCAATTAAATTTTCAGATTTTTTGAACTATAAATAGAAAATCACTGACTAAACAATGGATAAATGTACCTGGACAGTTTTGTGATATTCTCTCAGCATCAGTAGCCCTAATGTCAGAATATCAGATAAGCAGATAATGCTATTTTAACTGTTTATGGCCTGAGCAGTTTGGGAGGAGGGGGGTGTTCAGAAGAGGAAAGACAGCTAGAGGTAGATCTCACAGCAGAAAAAAGACACGGACCAGCTAGAAGAGTATCAGAGATTCACAAATGAAATTAACTTTTCCTTTAATTTAAGTATTTGAAAGCTAAATAACTAAATTTGACCTCAGGCTTCATTTGTATTTAGTGGGAAAAAATAGGCATCACGAACAGTAGACAGCTAATTTATCTCCACGAGTCAAGTATGCTTTAAGTAAGAAAACAAACAACCCACTCTTCACATAACCAACTGAGGTAATGTTGACTTGCAAATATTTAAGAAATGAGTGGTTGTAATATTATTTTCTTTACATTAAATGAATGCAAGTATCAAATAACGCAAAGGCAGAGGAATGTAATTTCTTCTTTACTAAAGGTGCAGTAACTCTTTGCCTAGAGAGAGGAAATCCACCAGCAAGAAGAAACTCCTACTTTGAGGACCTGGTTTTGAACTTTAATGAAAAGCAGCACATCAGAAGACAGGAAACCTTTCATCCACACACTGCCTATGAATGAATATATTTTGAGTTGTATTCCTTGTCTTCAAGCATATCAAAAAGATATGGTGGAACTTGTGTTGCTTCTTTCTCCCTCTAACATGGTATTTTTCTCATGATTCTCTGCTCACCTCTTTCTGCTTTAAATAGTTAAATCTATGAACCTACCTGTGCCTCTGGTCTGGAATCCTGCCTGTCCCATAAGGATCCCCTTGTGGTAGCATACTCAGAGAAAGTAGGAAAAAGAGACTGACACTCCTTTGAGGTCAGAGGTGAGGGACTGTATCCTCAGCCACAAGCAACTAGAATATCCCACAGAACAGGGTGGGGTGGCTTCAGAAAATACAAGGAAAAGAAAGAATAGTAATGTATGTACCTGTGGCAAGGTCTACAAGGTCAGGAAAAACCCTACCAGAGACCAGAGGTGATCAGAGAAAGCAGGCAGAACGGCCTAACACAACTGACAACCAGAGACTGCTCTTCAGAGAAAATGGGCTGCTACCAAACACACAACTGCAGCAGCAGAGCAACGATAATACAGAAACAGAAAGGCAGAGGCCATATCCACAGGATGCAGACCAGGGAGGAGGAATGAAGCCGCAAGGCAAGTGATGTGAATTTGCAGAGGTGCCTATTTTTTACAAAAAGTACTAACATTTCTTGAAAAATCTTACTGCCTTCAAAAGTATTTGATACAAATCTTTGCTAATAAGACCGGCAAAACACAGGTTCATTTCTCATGTGGGTTACATCAGAATCACCATGAACTACCTTGGTGTCACAGATGACACCAAGTGGGAGTGTTGATATAAATGAGGATAGGGAGGCTCTACAGAAAGACTTGGATAGATTGGATCGATGGGCCAACGTTAACGGTATGAGCTTCAACAAGGCCAAGTGTCATGTCCTGCACTTGGGCCACAACAACCCCATGCAATGCTACAGCCTTGGGGAAGTGAGGCTGGAGAGCTGTCTGGCAGAAAAGGACCCAGGGGTTCTAACTGACAAGCGGCTGAATATGAGCCAGCAGTGTGCCCAGGTGGCGAAGAAAGCCAATGGCATCCTGGTTTGTATCAGAAATAGTGTGACCAGCAGAAGTAGGGAGATGATTGTCCCTCTGTACTCAGCATCGGTGAGGCCACATCTTGAATATTATGTCCAGTTTTGGGCACCTCAACACAAGAGAGATACAGAGGTGCTGGAGCGAGTGCAGAGGAGGGCAACAAAGCTGGTGAAGGGCCTGGAGAATAAAACTTACGAAGAGCGATTGAAGGAGATGAGACTGTTTAGTTTGAGGAAGAGGAGGCTAAGGGGAGACCTCATCACTCTCTACAACTACCTGAAAGGACATTGCAGTAAGGTTGGTGCTGGTGTCTTCTCACAAGCAACTAGTGATAGAACAAGAGGGAATGGCTTCAAGCTGCAACAGAGTAGGTTTAGACTGGACATTAGGAAAAAATTTTTCACAGAAAGAGTAGTCAGACACTGGAATAGGCTGCACAGGGAGGTGGTTGAGTCACCATCCCTGGATGTGTTTAAGGGTTGTTTAGATGCTGTGTTGAGGGATATGGTTTAGGTAAGAACTTTGTAGAGTAGGGTTGATGGTTGGACTCGATACCAAGGATCTTTTCCAACCTGAATGATTCTATGATTCTATTATCGAAACAAAGATATCATGTGTGATACAGCAGATAAGACAGATTAAAAACTCATCATGAGAACGAATGAGGGTAAATATTTGAATAGCATGTAATACACATTTAATTAGAAAATGTGAAGATTTTTGCTACATCAACAAATGGAAATCTGAAGAATAAAAGGATGACAATACCAGTACAATGAGGTTCCAAACAAACTTAATTAATAACTCAGGTTAAAAACATGAAAAGCTCCAGAAAAAAAATATGCTGAGTGGAAAGATAAAAAACAACCCAAACCAAAACAAAAGCCCGAAACAGAACAAGCAGGCTGGAAACAAAGATGTTAGACTCAGTTTGAATCAAAACAAAACAAGACAAAAGAAATCTTCTAAAGAATTTACAAACTGCTATGAGAAGTCAGGAAGAATTAAACTCATGAAGTCTGAGCTCAAAACAGCAACATACACAAGAGAAACGCTGATGATGCAGAAGAGTGATTTGCCATGTCAAGAAATGCTGAATGGTAAATGGAACAATAAATCCCCTTAGGGGAACTGCAGGCCAGAAAGTAGCAATGCCAAGGAAGCATGTAGAATGAGACATAGTAAAAACGAAGGACATAAGAAAGGCTAAGTCTAGGGTCAAAGAGAAAAAGAGAGAATATCAGTCCCATGTCAAAAGAAAAGGTTGATTCTCAAATCAGGGATGAGAGAAAGGCCAAGCTTTAGATTAAGGAGGAGGAGGAAAAGGAGGACAAGATACAGCCAAAGGAGAAAGACGGCAGAAAAGGGAGGGCAAAAGACCAATCCGAATGAAAAAAAAAAAGATTAAGGACAAACCCGAAGTCAAAGAAGCAGAATCCAAAGAGAGCTTCAAGACCATGCTGAGAAATACTGAAATTAAAGATCAGTTGGAACAGCAAGAGCTCCACATAATAACCCTCAAGCCTGTCAGGGTACAGATTTCATAGATTGTAGATAGGGAATCAGATTAATAGAAGACAGAATAATCCACCCAGTGGCATGAAGTTCAGATCATCTATTCAGTCCTCACTTCAAGTATATAGTTAAGTCTCCTCAGGCCTTTTAATATTAATTCTGTGTTTCTGAAACTATCAGCAAGAAATGTAGCAAAAGGCACTTAAACACTTATTACAGGAAAGCTCTCCTTATGCTCCAGGTAATGTTTGCTATCTGTGTCACTTCCAAATTATTACTAGTAAAGCAATTACCCTTGATCTATATATATGCCTATCTGTACAAGAGCAAGCTCTGATAAACATATCTGACTTTCTCCCATATAATTTTTTTAAGAGCCTATGTCATCCAGGAAGAATTATCTTAAAATTCTCATAGCCAGAAACATAGGAACAACTGAAAATTCACTCAAGGAAAATTCACACATTCACATATTTCAAGGAAAATTCACATATTCTCTCATAAATGAAAAAGGGTTTATCTTTACACACTGATGTGTCAGATACTATTATTGTTGCTTAATGCACAGCCAAAATATAAACTACTGAGCTGTTTTTCACCACCCTCCTCAAAAAAATGCAGTGTAAGGTGAGAGAAATTGCAATCCCACACATCAAACTGAAATCAGCACATCGAAATCTGTCTGCACTTAGGTCTTTCCCTATGTAGCTGCATGAATTTCCATCCCTATACTACCTAAACATCTTTCCAATGGATAGGACATGCATAGGGAGGCTATTCTGATTCAGTGCCAATATATCTTCTTGAAAACTGAGTTCTTAATCATTTTCACCCTCAGAGTGTTTGCCTTTTCTCCAGAATAAGATGTAATATCAGTAAACCATATCATAGAATGTGACTCACCTATATTGCATCTTCAAAACAAATAATTGCAGAAAAATTTTCACCCTAGCATGTCCCTCAGGACACCACCAGCTCTATCTGTCCCTGTACACCCCCAGGGCTCCCCTCACCCTGCCCAGGGCCCCAGGACCTCATGTATGCCCTGCCTGGCAATAAAGCCTGCCGAGTTGGGCTCACCTGCAGGCCCATGGTCTGGTCTGGCCTCTTCCCATCTACAGGGAAGAGCCCAATGCCTGGGGCTGGGGCTGTCCCAGTGCCTCTCAGCTGCCCAGCTCCTGGTTGAGGCTGGGACAGGTCCTGGCTACCAGGGCCTGCCCTCCCTCACCATAAGGAGACCCTAATGGCTCTGGACTCTGTGATGCCATGACACAATCTTACCAAGTTCAGAACTGCAAGTGAACTCTTCATACAGCTAAAAAACCCCAACTCTAACCTGACCCATGATAGACAAATGAGGAGCACATCCTTCTTGTAGTAGCTGTCATTCCACCTGTAACAAAATCACCCAAATTCATATCACCTAAGCTTGTGATGTTTTTCCCCAGCCACCTTCATGGAAACTATGTGGATCAAAAGCAAACAAAAACACAAACAAAAATCCACACCAAACACTGCAGCAGAATAAATTCACACAATTGGTCAAAACCGGAAACAGCTAGGTATCACTGGTTTTATTTATAATATTGCTTCATTACTGAAACTTTTCCTGTTTTACCACCCACATTAACTAAAACCCCCAAGATAAACATAAGCACTACTATTCCTTAACTCCAATGAGTACTTAAAACTATAGATTCCACAGAGACATCAATCTTACTACTGTCTCTATGTCTCTTTTCCAGAGAAGCTCTCATTTTTTTGTTAAAGCCTATCTTCACAGTTTTTTACATGACTGAGCCACCTACTTAGTACCTATACCTGCTACAGAGGTGCTGAATCTCAAATTGTCTAATTGATTAATTACATTGTGAAATGTATTAATTATGTATGTAATCCAGTGTATCTGCATTTCCTTAGGAGGTAATGCTCAGAACATTTGTTGCTAGCGTGTGTTCAGCGTAAAGTTTGCTACTTTGGTTCCAACCCCTTAGGAAATAGTCTTTTACATCTAGAACCTCATCATGTTTTCCAAGTCTATCTGTGGGTAAAATGATTGATGTTAACTCTCTTTACAAACCTTGCTAAACTTTGAGATTACTTAACTGAACTTTTAACACAAGAACTTGTCTTACAATTGAGAAATTAAAACGATCTTACTTTCTTAAGTAAGAATGGCTAGTAGAAAGCATTATATAAAGAAAGGACAATGACGTTACTGGCTCCGTCTCTCTGCATTTTGCGTTAAATCATCATGTGAAAATAAATGTCTCAAATTGCAATAAATATATAGAGGTGTTCATCACTAGACTACAGCCTCAGACCATTTAGACATAATTCCCCTTCATTTACCTTGACATTTTGTCTCCTTCCCTATCAGTTTCCCCTTCTCCTCCCAAAAGGTATTTAATAATTTATCTCTTCCAAGTAGTTTTTACCTGTGTAGAGACAGACATAATCACATCCTACATAGATCTATGGACTAAAACCCACACAATTTAAAATGTAAGGATGGTGTTTTTCCAGCCTCCTTATTTGTCTCAAAATGATTGGTGAAGAAGAATGAGCAATATTATCACAAAAATAACTTGTGAGGAGGCTGGGGAGAGAGCAATAAACCCAAAGTACAACAGCAATCTGATATGATCATATTAGCAGTCTTTAAAAGCAACCAATGTGGCTAGAAACATTCAAGTATTGATTGAGTAGATTTCTCTATACACCTTTTCTTAATTCAAAATTTTAGGTGATGAAGCAACTAATCTTAGAATCCACTTCCAGGTACATGGATAACAAGGTAGTCATCATCAGCAGTCAGTATGGATTCACCAAGAGCAAGTCATGCTCGATGAATTTGATAAACTATGATGAAACAACTGGCTTGGTAGATGAGAGGAGTGGATATTGTCCACCTGGACTTCAGTAAGGCTTTCCAAACTTTCCTGTCACATCCTCATAGAGAAGCTGATGACGTCTGGTCTGGATCAGCAGACAAAGGCTCAGGGGGATCTTCTTAATGTGTATAAATACCTGAAGAGAGGGTGAAAAGAGGACAGGACAAGGTTCTCTTCAGTGCCACCCAGTGACAGCACCCGAGGCAATGGGCACAAATTAATACACAGGAGGTTCCCACTGAACATCAGGAACCACTTTTTTACTGTGAGGGTGATCAAGCACTGCTACAAATTGTGTTGAGAGGTAGAGTCTCCCTCCTTGGAAATATTCAATCACTGTCCGGACATAGTCCTGGGTAACCGGATCTAGGTTTCCATGTTTCAGCAAAGGAGTTAGACAAGATAATTTCTAGAGTTCCCTCCCAACCTCAACCAGTCAGTCATTCTATGCTTCTGTGATCTGTAAATATATGTACCTTTATGAGAAAGATGGAATATGCCATCAAAATGAGAGTCTTGCCTGACTCAAAGAAGTCAGACTCCTGTTGCAAAGGTTATAGCAGATGTTAAGTGTTTGGTTATGTTTAATTCATGCCAGTGAATCACTTCATCAATTACTCAGATCATTATGTCTCCTTATGGAGCAGTGTCATTTGGCTTTAGCAACTGAAGACCAGCTCAAACTATAATCTTCCACATCTCAATTGAGTACCTTTTTGCAAAACTGAGCAGAAGTCTGATTCAAGTCAAGTAGAACAGAGATTGCTACAGTCCCGTATCTGCAGGGGTTGTTCAGTCCTCAAAAGAGACAATGGAAGAAACATATTTTAACTCTTTCCCACTTGATTTCAACCATGATACAGAATCACTTGCCTACCAATGGAAAGTCACAGAGTCAGAACAAGGGGAAAGAAACAGCTCCATCTTCCTCCAGCACTACAAAGAACTCAATGACTTGAAATGGGACGTATGCACCTTACAACTTTTTTAGCCTCGCTGTCAAGAAGAGAAAGTAAGTTGCTATCTGGCAACCATAGTGAGATGGTAAACAAACACATTTGAAACCCGCAAGGCTCTGTTACACAGGACCTTTATGAGAGCTTTTCTAAGTTTTCAGCTTAATGGCTCTACCTCTACTGCCTTCTCCTAGGCCTCATACCCACAGTTGTCTACACCACAAGGCCTCCTAGTAATATCACAATTCCTTTCCTTTTTACATTTGTGGGGTTTTCTTCCAAGAGATAAAGTACCTGTAAGTAGAAATAAACAGGAAGAAAGGAATAAAAGGGACTACAGAGCAGTTCCAGATCACAGCTCAAACTGCACATAGCCCAACTGTTCCAAATCCTATCCCAGCTCGCAGTCTGAAATCAGCCAGAATTTACTTTGGTAACAAAGAGCAAGAACAGAAAATGATGTAGAATTTGTATTTAAGGTTCCCATTTATCTTCTCTCAAATTTGATGAGAAAAGTCTTTCTGAAAACCTTTATTCCTCTAATTAAATTCCACTCTGGGCTGTACTTGAAACTATCAGTTTTCACTTCTCTCAC
Organism: Brachypteracias leptosomus; assembly: GCA_013401335.1. Classification (NCBI taxonomy): domain Eukaryota; kingdom Metazoa; phylum Chordata; class Aves; order Coraciiformes; family Brachypteraciidae; genus Brachypteracias; species Brachypteracias leptosomus. The sequence continues at coordinate 17,515 of VYZX01019219.1, forward strand.
TATCTGTTTTCAGGAATGTTTTGGCAGTTTACCAAAATCATAGTATATAAAAAAGCAAATATTTTACACTGTATATCCTTTTCTGCAAAATATGACATAACAGCAATGATGGCAGCTGCTACCAGCTTTGCTATCATATTGAGAGTGCATGAAGGGACTAAAAGCAAAGAGATCCTGTCTTGACAGGAAGCTCATGACTCAACCCCATTCCCTAATCTCCTGAGGCTCAACTGGCAACAGATGATGTGAGTCTTGAAAGTTTGGCTTTAAGTGTTTTGCAGAAGGTATGGTAAATGTTGTGCTTAGCATCATATGAGTTTTGTTTTTCTTTTCTTTTGCTATAACTTACAAATATTCCGTGAAGATCACACAAAAAAATCAACAGAAAAAAAAAATTAAAGTTGAAAGAACATTGTTCATTTTCGCAAAGTTTTGAATTCAACAATGGGACTGAATTTACCAAAGCAATCTTAATTTGATCCCCTTATGACTTGATGTTATTAAAGGATATAATTTGAAATTAAATTACCTAGGTTTTTTTAACTTAACATTCTGGATGCACAAACTGGAAGAATTTGTGTTTTTCCTAAGGAACCTTAAATATGCTACTTTTTAACTTCTGATTGTTTTATTCTGAATTACATATAACATGAATAACAAAGTATATCACCCTCATCTTAATTTGCTGAATGTGCTAGAGAAAAAAAAAGACACAAACAGAGAAAGGTTTACTATATGCCTACCCACCTTTTGAACATATACAATGGTAAAATAGTTTTCCTTTCACCCCTTTCCTGTTTTATTTTAATATTATCTTCTCTTTAAAAACTAATGTCTCCCTATCTATACTTAGATATACCCACTTATATATTCCCCTTGTAGCAAACTGATTCACAAGTTCCTTAAACAAATCTTAGACAAGTAACCATCGAGGCAAGAATTTAGTAAAGAACTTTATTTGCCTTCCTTGCACTTCGTGACTTGAGGCTGTCTTCAAACCATATATAGCTGGTGAAAATGTGGCCCTAAAACCTTTTCATAAGTTTGATATATTCAAAAGATATTTGTGCAATAAATAAATTTTGTTTAATGTTTCTACTAAGAATTAATTATAACTTAATCATACATTTGATTTTATTGTGTTGAATGAACCATGTAGCAAATGTTAGATAAAGGTTAAGACTGATGATAGATTCCTGGAATACCCACAAGAGAAGCATGAGCCCCTAACATTGGATTATCTCCATCCTCGGCTAATCAACCGATCCAGTTACTAACTGAAGCTATTAGATTTAGAAATCTCCGAAATTAGCACCAGTGTGGAATAATTAACTGAACAAGCTAATAACAAACAAAGTAATAATAAAAGTCCTTAAATTTCCCCAGGGCAAGAAATCAATATGTTGGCAAACTTATTTAAACTGTATTACATTAATTGAGTAAGTTGCCTAAAATGTTTCCAGTGTCTTGGAATATTTGCTGAAGATTCTAAAGATTCTGCAATGTCTAACAAATCCTCTCTTCTCTCCCAGCAGAGCAAGAAATGAAAAGATTTCTCTCACAGTAAGGCTATATATAAAGTCATTGTTCTATATTTAGAACTTCCTGGTTTTGGCTAGACCTTGCTTGCTCAAGGCTCAGTCATCTTTAGATCTCCTGCCTGCAATAGCAATAGGTTATATCACATGCTGTTGATTATAGGTCACAACAAACCCAAATTTATGATTGTCATGAGTCCAATATCTCCACTCTCTTTCCATTTCTCTGGTTGAGAAACCAATTGTTTTTCTCTACCCTGCTGTTACTTGGAAGAATAGAGATATTCAGGCATGAATGAATTATGAATATGTGGGCCTTTTAGTATTTTAGTTCCCAAAATCAGAGAAAGGCTACAGTCACTTTGAGCAGAAACTAAGAAATTGATCCAGAGTCCTTTGAAGTCAATAAAAGTCCTCATGAGATCAGTAGACTGCAGAAGTTGGTTCAAGTATCCATGTCTCATATTTGCTATCTCATACTTGGCTGCAGCCTACTGGACACATAATTTGTGCAGGAAATTCTGACATAGAACTCAGTGGTAGCTGCTACAGGAAAATTATAAATTACACCTAAAAGCATGGCTGTGACAGCAATAACTATCACAAGGTCTCAAGTATAGCATTGGAGAGAAACATATTTAAGAAGTCTCTTGCACAAAAGAAAAACTGCTGCTATTTTGCAAACCACAAGACAAATTTTACCTCAAAAAGCTGTAAGAACTGATGATACTCCCTGATCAACTCGGAGTTACATGTTGCACAGTGCTGCAAAATATTTGTAGAAGTACTACTCTGAGTACACACAGACTCCAGAAACATATTAATGGAGGTCATATGGAGAAACATATAATGTGGTCAATATTAATATGGAAGATAATGAGTGTAAACTCACTTCAGGCAGCTAAGTGGCCTGATTTTCAAAAGCTTTGAAAAACTAATACCTCAAAAGACACCTCTGATGTCAAAGCACTGCAGGAATAAAATCCTTGTCTCTCTTGAGCACTGCAAACTCCAAATGCTGTGTAAGTTAATATTCAAAATGTAATTGCCTATTTGTAGAAAATTTTCTCAAAATAGCTAAATATGCAAAGGTATTCTGCATGCAAGTAATAATTTGAAGTTTTTACAAATACATAAGATCTTCCACTAATACATAATCTATATTACACATAAAAGCACCGCGGTTTGCAGCTCATTTTTATTCTTTTTTTTTCTATTAACCTGTCCAACATGCAAATGAGATTCATAGATGGACAAGTGATAAATGCCTTTGTTGTAGGCATCACCTAGTTTTAGTTAATAATTCAATTAGTAAATCCCCTCAGTAAACAATAGGACTTCATGGCAAAAGGTTGTTTTTTAATAGAGCTCTTAAGTTTGCATTATTTTAGTGAAGGCATTAAATTTTTTTACTTCTCGGAAGTTGAAAGTGAATTTGAGATATTGAGAAAAAAATCCTAAATATAGAAACAGATCATATTATTTTGAAATTAGATTCTTGTTACGTAATCACTTCCAAATATGTAAACAAGAAATTGTCACTATCTGATTTTCTATGCACAAAGAAATGCTACTATTTCACTCAAGAATCCAACTGGAACGTACGTATGCCCTCACAAAAACAAACCTCTTTAGCTGGTATTCAAGAGACAGATGTTCACAGTAAATGAAAATGAACCACTACAGATGGTCTTTTTCATTTACTGTGAACATCTGTCTCTTGAATACCAGCTAAAGAGACAGACAGA
>VYZX01019219.1:25682-35757 GCA_013401335.1 Brachypteracias leptosomus
GCTCTGCAATTCACAGCTCTGTAAAATTCCTCTAAGTCATGGAGGCAGTGTTTTCCAGACCCTCCATAGGAGTATTTTTCTTTTTTCCTTGATGTTCTCAAACTCTAGGTCTTGTGTTGTTATTCTCACAGTCTTGCAACTGCAAATCCCAATAGTTGTGCTATGGTTGGCACTTTTGGAAACAACTACCACTAAAGTGAGAATGGTCTCTCTTTTGCTTATGCTCCCACTTCAGACTTCCTTACCGTATGTTTTTTTAGTATTAGTTTCTAGAGAAAACCAAAATATAGTGCACATCAAAATAGATTAACAGCCCTTGAAATATCCAGTAAATATTGTCCAACAATAAATTTTAATAACCAATGTGCAACATTTATACCTAAGAATTACTGTACTCCAATCAGAACTAATAGCATCAAGAATTGAAACCACCAGTGGGAATTTTCAGATGGTCTTGAGTATACAGAGTGAGGGGAGAAGCATGGCAAAAAAAAATCATCAGCTTTGTCATCTTCATTGTTTCCACCTGCTGCATCAGAGAAAAATCCCAGGGTAAGGTGCTTACTAGGGACTCCCCACCATTTCCACTGCTTTGCTGGCCTGCCACTGGGAGACTGCCCTTTTCTTTCCCCTCTCTTATTCAGTTCCTACTTTTCTTCTATTTTCTGCCTGAAGTAACATTCATCATCAGACCACACTAATAAAACTCTGTGCATGTAGGCCTGTCCCAACACCCTTTGTGTAACAATGCTTATTAAAATCTAGAATGAGAATTCTTTCCTATGTCTCTAGGCTGTCAGGCCAGAAAAAAAGAAAAGAGCTGAAGTCAATTTACTACCTTCAAAGTCATAGTGGATAGGCCAGGGTGACTGGCCTTACATCCAGATCAGAGAACCCAGAGGCATTTCCCAGTCTGAGTACTGGAGCTATATCTGGATTCTGTATTTGGACAAGGCTCACATTCTCACTTTCTCCTGTCCTTCCCAAAGTGGCCCTCTTGTGCATTTCTGAAGCCAGACTGAGTAGTGTTGTAGGTCTGGGGTTTTCTTAGCCTAGATACCTGAAAACCATTTCCCCTCCTAGAGATCATAAGACAAGTCAAAACAAAACACAAAAATAAACAAAACAAAACAAAAAGATAAACTCATCTGTTGCTCCTCTCTCTCCCCAAAAAAACTATTCTTAATGATATATAAAAGACTCTGGGAAGCACATAACAGTCTAGACAAAGCCTAGATTATATATATTTTTATAATCTACTCTAATTTTTTGTGGGAAAATGTTTATTTTTTTGCAAATAAAGACAAAATATTGTTCTACAAAAAAATTGAGCTCTTCAGCTAAACATTTTATCATTCCTCTCTAGAAAACTACTTCTGGGCTGAGATGCCTCCTTACATAAAATTCAGTGCTTATTTATTAATAGAAAGTATGTACTATAAATAATCAATCCTGGTGTGTGTCAGAGCAGAAAAAGAAATTGGTATAAGGTAATATGTAGGTTGCAGTGGAATTTTTTTCCTCCTCCATTAGATTTTTCATCCTCCTGTACATGAAAGTTTTACCTATCTAAACACAAAATCTGAGCACATATTAAGTTAGCATGGATTCAGAATTTAAAACATTTCCATCTGACTTTAAACTCTGATAAAACAAATCCTCCTGTTTAACAAGAATAATCTAAAGGGGACAAATAAATTTAAAAGATAATTTTATCTCTAAAAAGTTCTAAGCCTATTTTCACATAGTATAATACGTGCATGTTCAAGAATCTCATTTTCACCACCTCCTGTCATTCACCTCTATCTTTGTCTTAACTTTTCAGACTCACAGTGTCAAGAAGGGTAATGCAGTTACATGAATTTGTGATGGACCATTTCACTCACATTCACTAGGGCAAACATATATAGCTGGCTGGTAAACAATTTACTCCACAGAGAACAAGTTCTTCTTAGCTGAAGAGAGACCTCTGCCATATTAATACATTAAATGCTAGCTGCAAAAGGAGGAGAAAAATCCCTGAACCTATCTTTTTTTTAAGCGTTAAATTAATACCTAAGGACTCTCAAATATTAGGCACAGTGCCACTGAAGACAATGGTACAAATCAATGTAAAAATAGTGTTAATGAGATCTTAGTCATGCTTGTAATCTTTCAAATATACTGCTCACAGCAAGTGAAAAAATTGGTTCTTAAAGCATTTTGTCCATTTATTTGTATAGTGGTAACTTGTTTATTAAGGACATGAAAGGAAGGCTAGTACTCTGCACACTCTGAGTATTATATATTTCTGGCTGCTTTATTTCTCACTAAAGATCTACTCTTTTAAACTATGACATTTTGAGCTAGGCAAAGGTATATCAATTCTATTTTGTTTTAAAAAGTGATCAGAGAAAAGATTTGTAAATATCAAATGTAACTTAGATTTAAAGAAATGATACAGCAGCTCCTGCACAGACTCTTTATCAGCTGTTAATTAACATCTTTGCATGATGTATATGAGTAGGATGAAGATACATTTAACTTTAATTTTCTCCCCCCCCTGCCCCACCCTTCATGTACCAGTGACAGGACCATCAAAATGCACATAGTTTGTTAAGCCTGCCTTTATATAATTCTAGGTAAATTTCTCCACATTCTGAATGCATTTCTCTGCAAGAATAATTTCTCTGCAGAACTTCAGGTTAATACTAAAATTTGCCATACTGGAAAAAACCCCAACAAAACCAACAAACTAAAAAAGAAAACAAAACAAAAGAAAACAAAAACACCCAAAAAAGCCATGTATTTGAAACAAACCCAAAAAGATGTCTATTAGGACTTGGAAAAAAACCAAACCAATAAACAACCAACCAATTCTAAATAGAAATATATTCAGTNCATGATATTTTAATAAATGCCTTATTTCAGAAAAAAAAAATAAAATATTTAAAAAGATTATTCAGAAAAGAAAACAGACTCAATTTCAAAGAGTATAATCTAGATCCCTACAGAGTGACAATGATACTAAGAATAATATTTCTACCTTGATCCATATAGTGAACTTACTTCTAATATATTGCACCCTCTCACAGTAAACCAAATTCTCCTGCTCAAAAGCATCATCTCCTTTTGTAAGTCTGCCTTGACTTATGACCCACTATTCTAAGCTTTCCAGAATCCAATATTTGAACTGTCACTCCTCTTACTACTCTAGGCTCTATGCTCTGGTACATCGGCTGTCCCTATATGTTATTTCCACATTCCTATCCTTTTCTTACATTGTTCTATTGTTTCTCTAGTGAGCACCTTGTATTTGTTTTGGGACTCTACCAAAACCATAACTGACTTCTTACCTCAACCCACTCACTCTTCTCCATTATTATTTTTTTTCTGTGAAAGCTAATCGTGTTAACCTTCCTTTGAAACTAGTAATCTGTCTGCAACTCATCACCTGTTTACAATCTCTGACTCTAGGATAGGCATCTTGAGGTGATGAGAAGTAAGAGAAGGAAAACACCACACCCAGTTAGGGATGACAAATAAGAGAATGAGGGGTTGGGTCATTTAAGAAGCATCCTCATCTTGAACAGAGGAAAAGGTAAGGACTGGAATATGCAGTCTCCTTATCATAAACATAATTTTGCTCAGTGTTTAGCTTTCAGGCCTTAGGAAGTAGAAGTGGTGTTACAAATACTATCATTGTTGGGAAAGGAAAATACAGACTAAGAATTTGAAAATAAATATGTATTTGCGACACTATAGCACAAATGAAGATGGGCCAGCTCTTGTAATGGTGAAGTACTTTTGTTTGTGCTTGCATGCCACCCCATGAGCATACAAAGTATGTTATGAAGTAATGTAGTTTCTTAATAACTGTTAATCTGTTTAGATTGAAGCAGGAAGTCCACCTACTCTGCACTGTAACTTGTGCACCTGAACTAAGGCAAAGAATTATTACAATGGGCATAAAATTAATATGCTAGCTCTTCCCTAAGGAGATCTACTCCAGCTCCAAGATTAATTTTCAATTATGCCAATAGCTACTATTTAATCTGTCAAAACCAGCAGATTTACATCACCTGTCCCCCAATTCACCATCTGCATGCTGGAAACTACACACACTGAACATTTCTAATTTGGGCAGCAGACCTACTGCTGGCTGTGTTAATACAAATTCACAGCCTCAGGCACCTCAGCTCATCTGCCCAGCTGTGCGTAATTTGCAGAAATTTCTACTTCTCCTCATGCCATTGTGTACTGAGAACTTACCTTTGCTTTCATGTATATGATGTAAAATGCAGTAGGCAGACATTATAATAATTACATTAGTGATAGAGATATATTTGGCTTGGGACACTCCAGCCAACAAATCAATGATTACATACATGACTGAGGAGCAACACTGATTGATGAATGTTGTCTTGAAGTACTGCACAGAACCATGTGCTCTAAAGTTTGGGTGAAGGGTACATTTCATAGAATAACTCACTAGCTGCTGCTTCTGATTGTTGCTGGATTTTTTTTCTTTATTTTCCTGAGGCATCCCATGAAATCCAGATACAGTCCTATTACTTCACAAACTTCAGAGAGTTTTGGCAATGACAGATGTACCAAAGATTCACATGGACTTCACTTCTTCTACAATCCCAATAGGGGATTTTTGCCCTTTTTGGTCACTATCACCTATAAAATGATATTAAAATCTATGATCCAAAAAAAGTACAACTGAAGATCCAGGGAGAAAACATAACAGTATTAAAAAGCTATTTTGGAGATAAGGTAAAAACTATCTCTTCAGCACAACCACAGCTAATGAGACAACAGCATGGAAAGGTGTACAAACTGGATGTGTGTACTCTGTCAGTTTGGCTACTAACGCACACCCAGTTTCTATTGAAAGCAAATCCAAGAAACTTCAGGAAGAAATCATAGATAGTAACAAGTCTGTACAACCATTTGTCTTTATAAACACAGTCACCAACATAAGAGTAACTGAGGGCAGCACGTGTCCCTATATCATCTAGGATACTTTTCTAGGGTGCGTAATCTTTCATGTCTATAACAAGCTCTTCAAGGAAGACATGGAGATTTCATTAATTTTCAGAACCTACTGCTTTATTTTTTTACTTTACAAAGGTTTGAAGGCAATTTCATTAGCAGAACTTAACATGAAGCCGGGAGAAAACGTTTAACGTGTAAGAAAGACATTGTCAGTTCTATGCAAGTACTCCGTATAATTCTATCCAAATACTACTTACTCATAGGACCTGACCAAAAGCCTTTTGAAATTAACATGAATTTTTGCACTATATCTAGCAAGTCCTGGTCCCATGACACTAATCTGTCAATGGGCTGTTAATCTTGGTCCTATTACACAAGTCTGTTAATATTAATGGTTTATGCTACATCCAATAAGAAAATGAGTAGAAATTTATTGTGCGTTAGACAGCATATGGTTTTTATCTTATATAGCCCCATATGAACATTACACTAATTTTGTTTATCTGAAAAGACACCTCTGGAAATCATTCATCATGGATCAGAAAAGGTAGTATCATATCTCAAAGAATAAATATATACCCTATACAATTTTCAGGTAATTTGTTCTGTATACGCCCAAGTGCTTGAAAGATGTATTTCATGGGTAAGTGACACAGTTTGGCGGAGGAAAGTAAAGTAACAGAGAGAAAGGAAAACATTTTTTTAATTTTCAGAGAAAGAATTTTTAGATGTATAATTATACTATTCATAAATTTTGAGTAATCTTCTGCTCTCTTTAATAGCAGAGCTCTGTGTTTCTGCAAACAACTTGCATTAGCAGAAGAAAAACTGGGGAGCCCATCTACTTTGCAAGCTTAAGATTTATGGAAATCTTAAAAATCAGTATGAAATGAAGATATAAACACTAAGAATCTGGTTCTATTCCATTTTTTTTATTATTTCAAAATGGGGCTACTAGCTTTGTCCTTGTTTTATTACATTTGGATGGATAGGAAGTAGGGCTTTTATATCAGAAGTCAAAAGAAGTCAAAAGAATGACATATAATGTAGTATTTGTTCATCGGAATAGAACAAATAGGTATTTGGAGCTGATTACTGCACAGCCTGTTTTGGAATAAGAAAACACCAAACAGAAGAGTTATTGAAGTTCATTCACTTACTTTCCACCAGAGTTCAAAAGCATAAAAGAAATCCTGTTACAGAAAACATAACTAATTTATTTGAGGCTTCTCCATAGCATTTCTAAATAGTTTTCTTAAAAGAAGACTTGTGGCCACAAACTGACTATTTTTTCACTAAGTGTCCAAACTGACTTTAAACCATAAATAAGTTTGATCGCTAATGCTGAGATGTCTAGCAACAGTATCACAAGATCACCACATGATGGCACTGATCAACATGGCCGATCAGTCTTACTTGGGAAAACCATTAACTAGATAGCCACACTACAGAGCATGGTCACAAGAGTCTGAAATTCTGTCTCTTCCAGATCTGTACTGTGCCTGTAACTGACCCAGGCACTACAGCAACAGGCATTTTCAAAATAATAAAGCCATTAGACCACTTCAAGCCACACTTGGGGCAGAAATCCTACTCATGATTGCCCTCTTCTACTTCTGGCTGTACTAAAGCTCTCCTACACGGCAGCGACTACCTTCACTTGGAGGACAAGAGAAAGGTGTGATATGTTAGATGAAAGTCTGCTACCATCACATCATGCCACGACTATTTCAAAACCTCAAAACTATGTTTTTAAGTTTATTTAAAAATAAATTCATATAAAAGTAAATAAAAATGAACTAATTCATTCTATACATAAAATCATAACAGCCACTGCAGAATTAGCTATAAATGACTGCTGGCTGATCTAGGAAGAAAACCAAATACTTTATTCTACGAATCTCTTATACAGTTACATTATTATGAAAATATTACATTCTGTCTAATAAAAGAATCATTCTTTAACATGATTCTCTCAGTCCATGCAATAGTTAAAAATAGTCCCTCTATAAGCAATGAAAAAAAATTCTTTTAAAGGAAGCTATTTGAGTAACATCAAATTATGACAGCTATGTACTCCTCTAGTTTTCAGTGAACTGAATCAGTCCACTGTGATACTGTCTCAATCCTTTTTTTCTAATAAGAGTGACATTCATTTTCTCTTGAAAGGCTCAGACTCCCCATCGAGTTGCAAATCTCAGTGAGCACATAAATAACATAAGAAAGACAAGCATGGAAAATCCTAACCCTCTACTGAAGCTAGTCAGTGGCATACACTTGGTGAAATACATCCTGTGACACTGAGTGGTGTGTGGGCTCAGCACAGAAGACAGCCGAAAGAATCATACATTGTGACATCAGTGACTACAATTTATTTTTAGATTATTACAGTACAAATCTGAGCATTTCTAGCTAAGGATCGTTCCAGCAAGTGATCATGCATTCAATTTGAATTAGCTGTGCCACTGGTAAAGCCCCACTGCAGATCTCAAAGGAAAAAAAAGTGTTCTACAAGGGCTGCTTCTATTCAGATCCTCATGAGAGTTATGCATGCAAGCCATAAAGTGACCCCGTTTCACATACAAGTTATTTTTAATGGTCAAAATTCACCCCCTTTAGTTTAGATGGGTTAAAGAGGGATGAGTTTGCCTGTAACACCTGCAGAACAACTTCCTACCTTTTAAATTCAACCACTGCAAACTGTCTATAAATTATATTTTTCAATTTTCTCTTCTCTATCCTTATACTCATTTTCAAGTTGTGAAAAGTTGATTAGTATTGTGGCCTATCTCACTGCAAATAATTTTCCCAGAATACTGTCAATAAAACTTGTTTTTCCTCCACTAGACAGCACAGTGGTTTTATTCTTTGGTGTTTGGTTCTTTTATTTTTTTCTTTCAAATCCAATCTGGGGACTACTAAAACAAATACAATGAGAAGTAGAGAATTATTAAAAGGTGACAGAGTTGAGTACATAACCCTGTCAGGTGTGAGGATCGAAATGGCTTACAAACATAAATGCTTTACAAACATTGCCTGAGAGCACCTAAGTTGAACTGTGACAGGATAGCTGCATTTGGACATGAGAGACTTACATTGATTTGTGCAGCTCACGTTTATGTTTTGGTTTTATTAGATATTTTTTATTATTTTTTTAAGACTCAGAGCCTTCAGTGCACATAACTAACCAATCTTATGCAGAAGAGATCTTGAATCTCGGTGACAAGTCTTCAAGTGACAGAATGGCTAAATTATATGCTGGTTATAGCATAATGCTTATTCCTGTCCTACCCAGGTGGAGCTGTTCTTTACACTATGTGATTCAGCCATCAAATAGCAGCATGCATGCTTTAAAGGCCAAGAGGAGGCTGCATTGAGAACCTGTCAAAAACAAATGTGCAAACCTCTATGTAGCAGTCAGTAAATGTTCCTTGAATCACTCTTTTGTTAAAAAAAAATCCAAACAAATCCTTTTTTCTATACAATACTTTTAACATAAAGCTTCAGTTAAACAGCTTTTCTTTCTGCCTCTTGCCATCATCTCTACATGACAGGTCTTCAGTTGAAGGATGTCTATTAAGATTGACATTTTTATCAAATGCAAAAATTGTCAGGTGATTTGTCCAGGAACATGGTATCAGCTCAGACGATAAAGTCTTTTTAAGAATAAAAACTATATAGGATAGCACAGCGTCTCCAGTAAACCTACCGGTTTTGTCACTTGTCCTAATTTAGTCCAGTTGGCCTGTTTCATTCACGCTATGAAGCCTGCTTTTGTTTGCTTGCATTGTGATGCCTTTAAAAGAAATGACACTTCCATCACTGACCACTGCACTTTGCTGATCAAGAAAAAACACTGGAAATTTTTGAACTTAGTCTACATTTGTGATACAGCACTGCATTTTAAAACAATACTAGGCAAGTAATCACTCCCTCCAGAAATGCATAAGGAAGAAAATGTATTTTCTTGTCTACACAAATGTTTTCCAGTGGAGACTAAACCTAGGAGCCATTAAATTCAATGAAAAAAAAAAAAAATAGAGAAAAAAAAAAAAAGAGGACTTTAATTAGCTTTGAATTAAAATCCTCTTGAGGACCAAGGTGTTTTGGATGCCAAACTGAATTTCAGTTTCAGTATCTGGCACAACTTAACAGGTTGTACTTGCATACAGCATACCAACAATAATTGCATATATATGATATACATTCATATGACTAGAGAAGAGAGAGAGCAGTAACAGCGCTATTTATACACAAAGGGGTAATAATTTCAAGATGATAAAAATGAGTCAAAATTAAATTTCATTGTATATTATTCTGAGAAAATTACATGCCATCATAGATCTTGCAGTTTTGAGTTACCAGAAACTGCATGGAATGTTTTCATGTTCTTAGTCTTTAATGATTCATTGAAATATGATTCATAAGACAATACAGGCAACCCCCTAATCAGTAGTATGAGCAAAAAATATTTGAAATGCCCTGACCTAACGCACATCAATATAGGTGCTACTTATATAGAAGTCTACATAGGTGATATTAATAATAAAATATCATATGCTTATTTTGCAAGTAAAATGAAAATAAAACGCAGGGTTCACTTGACTTATGGAATCGGCTCACTCCTACAAAGCAAAGTTGTGTTCTTAACTAGTATTTAAAATCAGTGGAAATAATTACTTCTTCTCTTAGGGTTACAGAAAAATAGTTTATCACTTCTTTGGCGCCAACAGAGGATTTATACATCTAATAATTAATAAACTTAGAATCTAAGTCCTAGGAGATGTGGACCATTGCCCTTCCATTTACATGAGGTATCTAAATTAGCAGTTATATTTATACTTTAGGAGAAGAAAAATATCAGAGATTTCCATTCTGGAGTAACTGCTGTTAAACACACCCAATTTATCTGTGCTTTCTGATCACCTGCTTCTAAATATATATGCATACATGCCCTTAACATTATTAATCATTTAAACCCCAGAAGCAGTCTAGCATTTTACAGGCATTTGCTTTCAACACATATCAAACATAGCTAAAGAGCTTCTTTTTTATTTTCTTTTTTTTCTTTATTTTTTTTCTTTATTTTTTT
>VYZX01019220.1:15179-27199 GCA_013401335.1 Brachypteracias leptosomus
CATTCACTTATTCTTCCCTGACACTCATTTCACCTACATACAGGACAAGCATCTTTTTTCTTGCACAACATGGAGCATGCTGAAAAGTTTGAACTGGAAATTCAGTTTTGTCAAGTTTTTGTGCGGAAATGGGTTTACTGTAATCATTAATCATAGAACCAGCCACTGTCCCTGAAAGAATGCTGATACGTCCTCATCAACATGCCCCAGAGTGAATGAAAGTATTCAAACGACTGGTTTGTTTAGAAGTATGCACTCTCATGCCATTTAAAATGAAGAATGATCGACTTCATATCTTTCACAAAATTTGCAACTGGGATATAATGGGAAGAAAAGAGAAATACTATCTTTGAGACCTAGGCAAATAGGATCCATACCAGTGATAGACTTGTGAGTCACAGCATGTCTTAAAAGAGAAGAACAAGGGCTGCAGCATTCCCTGATGAAGGATGTTTGTAAACACAGGCACAGCAACACCACACCCAGCACAGTGATCTGGTGAGTATGTAGCAATAGATTTTCAAGCAAATTTATGACCTGTTACACAGCCTTTTACCTAAGGAGTACATCTCAAGCTCAGGAAAGGTTCTACGCGTGGTCTAGCAGGCTTTGGATACTATTTGTGTGCTGACTCCATCAGTTTTGAGCAGCACCACCTGTGTGACACAGACTACAGAATGTATGTCTACTTCAAGCAATATGTCTTCAAGTAAAATGGGTTCCCCCCATACATTGCACCTCAGATGTGATCCTTCCCCTTATATTCTATGCATGCCAGCTGCATTACGAAGACTGCTTGCCAAGGTGACTGACAGCCAAGGTACTGTGATCCCATACAGATGTGTTATGGATGTAAATCTGCAGTAGCAAACAAAAGGCCAGGATGAAGCTCCTTTGCTGCCTAATCTTGTTGACATTTGAATCATTGCTGCTGATGGGGCTTCTGTAGGTCACTGTGACAGCTCATGAGGAGGCGTATCACCTAACTCACAGAAAGGGATCTCATGTGCTTAGTTTCTGCCTGACCAGGACATCGGCATGAAAAGACATCCACTCTGAGTGGTGGTTAACACTTGACAGGAACTCTGGCATCAAACAAACTTCCCTAGTTGCCTGAGAGGGAGCCTGCAGGGAAACATTGCTATTTGCCACCTTTGTCCTGGATAAAAATGAGCTCACCTGCACTGCTGAAATGAGGGAACTATTACCACTATGTCATACATCACGATCTCATTTCACACCACATTATTTCTCCTGTTCAACAGCAAAGTCTAAAAGGGAAAACAAGGGAGCATGAACTAAGTTGCAGTGACAGGTTCAATTCGATAAACAAAAGTTTTATGAGTACTCTAAATAAGAGTAATTCAGACTTTGAAGATTTCTGACAAATATTTTGGCCCTCCAAAAAGAATATTTGAAGAAGTTATTCAAATGAAACCTCTTTGTGAGTCCTGAATACAAACTGGTCATTATTTACAGTGGTGGGATGGTGTCTTCCTCTGTCCACAAATACACACACTTCCACTGATACTAATGGAGAGAAGAACAGTCTCATTAGTGTTGTACATTTATCTATTTATTTTTTTAGTCTGGGGATTTCTTGGATAAATTTAATTAAACTCTGCCTGTGCTTTCATGCTTTGAGAGCTTGGCATGGGTGGCTGAAATGTGCATGCTCACTTCATAGTCTGTTCCATTTACTTAAGAGTCTTGGAGGAAGGAAAAAACATAGGGGAGAAAGAAAGCTCATACTCCAAGTCACTTTGACTAAAACCTGCATTTCTGCTTCACTCGACATTTACATAAGATCATTAAACCTGCTTGTTTGATTATAAAAGGACAGAACATGATTTTAATTCCAATAACCTGGTCACTCCACATTAGCACTATATAGAGAGGACATGATGACACCATTTTTCCCTTTCTTTTGCATTTTGGAGTGTAAAGTAGGTTACATACCATTGCATGGGTCTGCAATGTATCAGTACCAGCCTAGGAGCTGAAAGCATAATATGACCTTGGCAAGCAGGTAAGAATGCACAAGACAGTTTTTAACTCATTGTTATCTAATTGCTGACTTTTTTTCTGGAACAGCCATTATTTCTCTGTTTGCCAGGTTTTTTTTTCACTGTGAACTACTAAGTGGGTAATCTCACATCTGAAGTGCTTATTTGGGCCTAAAAATTGAAGATAAAATCTAGGTCCTGCTGTAGTTGAAGGGAGTTTTGTCACTGACTTCAAAAGTGTTATAATTTCACCTTGTGAAATTTAAAATCCTTGCCTGGTGAATCTTGCATATGTTTTCCATGAATACCCAATTCTGTCAGCTCTGAAATACTAAATATAAGGGGATGCTGCAGGAAAAGTATAGGAGAAAAATGGAGCACTCGGTTTAGACAGAAAAAGATCTGTGTGGAGGACTTGAGTGAGAGGCCAAATCTGAGGAGTCTCTAGAAGAAATAAAGGAGAAAATAGAAAGACTGTAACATCAACGATTTACTTAACTATCAACTTCATATATGTATTGCAAGCACACTGCATGTGAAGAGCTACACCATTCCAAGAGCTGGTAAATTCTGCTATAAAAATCTTTAAATGTGGGTTTTGGTTAAGATCCTTTTCATCACTGAAAGCCACACAGAACATAGAAATGCAGTTTTAATTACTGCCACCTTTCTGTTCATCCTATACTTTTCAGGGAAAAAAATACTGCTATAATATTTTTTTGATGTTTTACCTCACTTAATATGATGAGAAAATCTTTTCAATGCATAATCAACTGGCTGAAAATTTTCATCTAGAAAGAAGCTCTGAAAAAATCCCAACACTTGAGCAAAAACCAACTGAGCAAGAAACCCAACCATACTTTCGAGCAAGAAACCAAAAGTATGCAAGCCAGATGTGCATAATCAGAGTTTAAGCCATACTTTCCCTTTCTGGTATTTGAACCAGAATCTCCCATCTATTTTGGTTTGACTGCAGTAAAAGCAAAATAATACACTTATAATAATTTTTTATTAATATGCAGACTCTAGATTCATATAGAAGAGGGGATACAAGACTGGAAAGCAAGCTATCCCCACATTCATCAACACAAATCACATTTAGGTGGACTGCAAAATGAGTAACCTAGTTTTGCCTTGATTTCACTTATGTCAACCAGTTTAGCAACTTTGGCATATGGTCAACAAAATTCTGCAGGCAAGTTCGACAGGTTAAGGGGCTCGTTTCCTGACTTGTGTCCTCAAATTCAGTCACACTATTATATTCACATCCCAGCTGCAAGACCTTTAGTGAGCCAGCATACACCTCTGCCCATAGAGATAACTAGATACCTAGAGAACACTATATGCAAACACAGAATAAAAGTGTGCAAACAAACCTTTGCATTACATTCTCATAGATGCGAATTATAATCATCTCCTCTTTCACCTTGTGGCAAAGAACAAGGATACCTCTGTGGAGCCTGCTCCTTTCCAGAAGTACAGACAATCCTGATCTCCAGGCATAAAGACTGCACAGGTTAGCATTCTCTGGGTATGCTCTTATCAATCTCAGACGTTCCTCAGTTATCTGCACAACTTAGCGCCAAACCACCAGAACTATCTTCCATGCAGAAAGGTGCTGCACCCAATAACCATTCATCTCTGTGTTGCTATAATTAATGCTAAGCTCCAAATTGGATTAGCCATGTAAGGCAGCTCCATAAACAAGTTAATAGGATCTCTCTAACAACACTGTTACCAATATCCAATTACTGTAACCAGGTATTAACCTAATGCTGTTAATCTGTAAGATTCTAAAACTTAAAGCACACTGCCATAACATTTTAATACAATTAAAAAGTAATTTTTCCCCTTGACTAAAATATGTGTGCTAATTAACATTTAATTTTGAGGTCACAGTAATGGATATATAGAGAATAAACAAACAAAAACCCCAAATCAGCTCAGGGCCTGAGACTTCCATTACTGTATTAGTCAAATAGTTATTTCAACCTTGGGGGTTTTTTTGCCTGTTAGGTAGAATAAGACTAATGCGTCCAGCATTATTCTTTGAATAAATGGCAAGAAGTTACTAACAATTCTTCTAAATTCCTTTAAAAACAATTAATAAAAATAATGATTACCACCAGCGTACACAGTAGAATAATAAGGACAAAACTTTTTCATTATTCAAAACTTTTCTCTCCTAGCTCTTTTACCCAATAGTGAAATACAGTCTATCAAAGAAGAAATGACAAATTACTAAAAAGAGAGCCAGGAGCTAATTTAGAATAGACCACAAATTGTATCAGACAATTGATTGTTTTTGATGTTCTGTATAAGAAAGGGACTAACCCAATAATTATGTTTTCTGTTTGTTCATTCAGTTTTCGCATAGCAAGTCATGAGCTCGCTAAGCGTCTACACCATCCTGGGTACAGGAAGCTATTGTAGTACATCAAGATACAGCAAGATGAGCACAAAAGAAAAAAAGACCCACTAAAATTTGCATTCCAGACAGTAAGTACAGTCACCTCTCCAAAAACTATTATTTCTGAATATCCTTCCCACTTTAAAAAAAAAAAAAAAAAAAGAAAAAAGAAAAAAGGTAACAATAGCTAACTTATCACAGATTTCACATTTCTGAATGAATGCTAATTCCATTCCTGCTCCCAGTTGAACATGCTCAGCTCAGCTCCAGGTAGGCAAGGAGATGCACTCTGAAGGGAGCAGAAGTTGTGGTCTCATCTCACACTCAGGACCTCCCCACTGCAGATACCTGTGTGTGCCCACCAGACTGGTGGGGATGGCTGGGACCCCACAGCCCTCAGAGCAGTGGTGCTGCTGCTGCTAGCTAATGTTGGGGATGCTGGAGAGGCAGATGCAGAGAAACTGGTCACAGCCATAAGCAAGCTAGATCACAGTGTGAGGTTTACACACCATAGTACGGGTAAGGGATTCAGCTTGCCCTGAGCAGAAAGAGCTTTTAACTTAGCATAGGATCAAAAGACTGATCTTCTCAATAGTCTGAGGGATTAAAGGAAACATTAATTAAGTGTACAGCAATAGATGACTCCTTAGCTATAAGTTCTCTGTTAACTTTAAGCATGAGAAAGAAGTATATCAGAAAACAGGAACTTGGCTGCAATTACTGAAACATAGTGTGAGGCTGGTGTACAAGCCAGAAAACTGAGGTACAAAATCATATGCAAGTAGAAAGAGATATCAAGGGTAAAAAGAAACCACAAGAATTAGAAAGAACTAAAATAAGTAACATCAACTTCAAATATGTAAGACAGAGAAATAAAAGAGTGTGTTAGGGAATACGTAAAAAAGTTTTGAGTTTGTCTGATCTGGCTAAAGACATCTTTGCTAGAAACTTAAAAAAATTGACAGAAACACTGTCATGGAGAAACGGTGGAAAAAATTATCTTTAAAAGCCAGTGTCCTACAGACTAGCAGCATGAAGAAAAATTGCATGGAAAAGGTATAAGCCCACACAGATTCAGAAGTTGCAGAATTACATTCCCAGTGTGGTGGGGCACAACTAATATTTCCAGGCTGCCAATTAACTTAATGTGTCTTCAGTGCTACTTGACCTGTGTAGGTGGATTCACTTTAGCACTTACTCTTCTGGTACTGACTCAATGACTCAGGTCTCCACTTGATCTGGAAGCAAAAACCTATGCTCCAATGTGCAGCATTGATACGTCCTGCAAACCTTTACAAGGAAAACAACTCTACTTGTGTCTACATTATATTTCCCTTATGAAAAATCAGTAATTTAAGAAAGACTTAAAAATCAGTAATATAAAGATAATAAACATACCATTCATCAGCTTAAGTACTACTAAAATGATAGATAATGTTATATGCTAGTAAATTCCTGAAGAAATAGGCCTAACGCTCTCTTCCATGGGAGAAACTGGCTAAGACTAAGAAATTAAATAAAACACTATCACATCATTATAAATCTGAGGTACAAATTATCAGAGGTCCATCGATTTCTCCTTGTACAACATGAGCTGTAAAAAAAGCACAATTACAAGACTGTGACTTGTTAGTCTCCCTTTTTCTGCCACCTCACATAAACATGCTTTACAGCAATAGGAAAACTCCTTAAATAGAACTCCACACCACTCACTGGTCTGCTAATAATGCTCAAGTCAATCTTCCTGAGAGCTTCTACATGCCTTTTTCAATATGCTATAACTCACCCTGTTTGTATAGTATTATAATAAAAAGTGTAGTTATATATTTTTAAAGGCCTGATAAATAAATCCTTTCATCTCCTAATACAGCCCAGAAGTCTTTGTTTCATTTTTTACTCCCTTAGCTAACATAGCTGATTGAAAGTGCACTACACTTTTAAAAAATGTAAGTATATAAATTTACAGTATGTTCTGAATAATACCAGTGAATTGTTAATTAAATATAATTACTACTTACTCAGGATCAAGAAAAGAATGACTTTGGGACGTAATAACAAGTTAGGAGTATCAGGATGTGCAGAATAAGAACTAACATTGCAGGGAAGAGATCACAGGGAGATACCCACGTTTGACTATCAAGCATAGATCTGACAGAAAAGAGACTTCATAAAACTTCCTCTCTAATGCACTGGTCTCTACTGGACAGCTTTTACCTTTATCTCTATCAATCAGTAATGGGAGGGCTTACATTTTCTTTCAGACAGTTGCTACAAAGTAGAGCCACTGAGACATTCAACATACCCCTGCACACATATATATAAAACATTAGTTCTTCTGGGATGAATGAATAAACTGTATAGCCAGCAGAAGTTCTCTGGATTTGAGATGTCTTGCTGTCTACAACAGTACAGGTCAATGGTTCAAAAACTTCTTTCTAACCCCTCTATAATCCCAAAGCGCCCTACATAAGAACAGAGAGGCTAGCTCCAACACTTGCCAGTGCTTGAGGGTTTCATTTTAGCCTGGAGAAGGGAAAAAACTAAAGGGCAAGCAATGGGAAGAGAGATTGCAATGTATCTAATGCTTCTGCAACCTAAAAATTGGAACTTGCAAATCCTGTGTAAAGTTACCCTTTCTAAATAAATCTTTATTATTTCCCCATCTATAATTCAATTTTCAATAATAAGTCTTGACAAAGTTAACACATCAACTTTGGCTGTATAGCGGAGGTTCTATAGCGGCAATGGGTTAGACTGTCTTACACACTATCCCAGCTGCAACCTCTTGGGAACATTCTGTACCTCATCTATTATGACCATCAAAGGATGCAAGTTGTCACCGAATCCCACTTATCAACAGTTGGAACATAGTATCTCCAATCTAAGTTAATATTAAAAATGTTATAGGCACTTGCTAAAGCCACAAAACAATGGAGAAGATGTAGGTTTGCATTTTTTACTTTTTTTTTGTAGAGAAGTAGATTTGAAAAGTAGCCTGTGGAGGTGCAGAACACAACACTACAAAAATATAATACCTTCATCAAAATTTTGTTGTGTGGTAAAGAACAGCTGGGTACAGATTCCTATTTCATATGCAAATTAAATTGGCCAGGTTTCTCTCTAGGCCCACAGTAAAGGTAATATAGTCTGTGGGCTGGGGCCACAAAGAGAAAACACTTTCACTCCATTTTGATCCTTGGACCCTCTCCAGCTAACAGGAGGATTCATACACAACATTGTCAGGCAGCTAAGTTATTTATATAACATTGTCATGCCTCAAAACTTCACATGTTCCTCCTAGGACATGCCAGGATGTAGGAAGGTGTATCAGGCCATCTATTCCAACTGCCACACTATTTTCAGTCCTCTCCTGATCCCTGAAGTACCCAAGGAAAGATCAACCAAGAACATGTTTCCTACAGTATGCCTAAGGTGTACATCACCAGATACCGAGAAACCTCCCAGCACTCCTTGACTCCATCACTAGCCTTCACTCTGCTTCCCTGCCTGAGCTATTACAAGACCTCTCTTTCTCATACATCATAAATATACCACACAAAGAGCACTTCTCTGAGCTTTTTAGCCTGTCTACAATAGGGAAGAGGCCTGTGTCCTTGCTTGTGCCCTTCCCCCTTATAGCCTTCCAAACACCCATACAAAAAGAATTTCTCCTAAAAATACAGGAGACACTGCAGTGCATTAACCCATGCGAGCCTCTTTCAGGATGAGACCAGATTCCTTTGTTGAACTTCCTAAGAAGTCCCTGCCTCATGCGCACACCTTCCCCAGCCTTCTACCACTCATGCCTGCAGCCCAGAACCACAATGAAGGTGGCTGGAAGAGAAATAGGGGAGTAGGGCCACAGCAAGCAGCCTGCCCACATACTCATTCACCACAGGGCCTCTATACAGTATTACCCATACACTGCCCAAATATTTCCCTACCCACATTGCCACCACATAGTCTGGACTCAGGTGCTATTGTCCCTCCCCAGCATTCATTCCTCAGTTTCTGTCCTTCACATTCTTTTCCTCTGTTGTCTCTGCTCCTTTTACCAAAGTAGTAATTTGTCTGATGCAACCTACATTCAGCTTAATTTTATTGAGAGTAGGTGATCTACTACTCAAGTAGATGTGCAGAATTCTGGGGAAACACACACTTGATACATGCAAACACATAATCCTGGCTGTTCAG
The DNA here is from genome assembly GCA_013401335.1 of Brachypteracias leptosomus. Taxonomy (NCBI): domain Eukaryota; kingdom Metazoa; phylum Chordata; class Aves; order Coraciiformes; family Brachypteraciidae; genus Brachypteracias; species Brachypteracias leptosomus. The sequence goes on from VYZX01019220.1 coordinate 23,790, forward strand.
CTGCTGGGCCAGAAGCACTTTGAATGTTAGGGCACTTGATGCCCATGATGTTTTGCAGCTTTAGCTTAGCATATGGCAAGACAAATCCTGTTGGTAGCTCCTGATCTTAGACCTTTTATAGTCCCCTGGCTGCCAGGCCAAGACCCCTCTGGAAACTCCTGCAGTTGCAAGTCCCATTGGGGGCCACCACACTTGCATACAGGGCAGTAAATCCAGAAAATGTGTTATAAACCATAGAAACACTTTGTTACTGAGTATGAAAAAATATATCTTGTTAAGTGCAAGCAAACTGTACTGGCCTTGCAAAGGGACTGCTTAACCTTGAAAGAGATTCTACATTCAGCAGCACCGCATGGATTTACCCATCCACTGAGAGAACAAACAAAAATACAAAGAGAACATTTATAAAAAGGTAAGTTCCCTTGCAGTAACACTAGCTTATTTTATTCAGAGCACAGTCAATTTACATAAATGAAATTATTTTTATTCCTCTTATTGGACAAGTACACAGCAGTCAAAGCACAGGTATGAAGCACTTTTATACAGGCCATTTTTATTTACTGTGGCCAATACAAACTGGTACTATTCTAAAAGAGACCACTTAGCCACAGGAAAAGATCCCTCCATATCTTTTAAAATCTACCACTATACTAGAAGCTATTCCCATGGCAGGGTAGATAACTCAGAGAAGGAACAAATCCAAACCATTTGTCTTGACCCTTATAGAGAGTTGAAAAACAAAGCATTCTTCAAAAAGATTGATAGCTTGAAAGATCATCTAACTACGCCAGAAAAAAAAAAGTTACTAGGTTCCCTACCCTGCCTTTTTCAGTCCTTACCTCAAAATTATGAGCCATTACACATTACTTTACAAAATATGGGCCATGCACTCAGAACATGTTTGTTATCAGACTATTCATCCCTGTTTAGATGTGTGTGGCATCATGACAGGACATTACCACACAGGTGAACTCACACTCAGCAGTCCAGAGAGTGCAAGACAAAGTGTGGGAGCAAGTACAATTGTGGTGGAAGAGGAGATGATGGCTGATCTTCCAGTCCTGACCACTGGTAGCCAGAGACTCATGGTGTTATGTCTCAGTGCCAGTTTAGATGCTGAGGTATCTCAGTCTCCAGCTACCACTCCAGAAGGGCATGACAGTCTTGTTGGTCTTATGTTGTTGCCTCCCTTTGTGCCCTAGGCAGCCTGAGGCATTCTCTGAAGCATTTGTAATCTTGGATTTAGCTCTCTACCTCTTATTTCCAAATTAAAGACCACCCTGAGTCACAACAAGCAAGGAGTGCACAATAAGGAGACACAACTTTTCCTGCAGTCTCATCCTGCACTAGAGTGAAAAGCTATGACAAGGTCAGCATAAACACTTGTCCTCGATATGCAATATTTTCGAAAGAAAAAAGACGGAAAAGACTGTCATTCCTTACACAGGACACCAGTGTTCCTCAGCTTTTTTATGGTTTTTAAAATATATGCCAGTCTGGGGGACAAGAGCATTTATGTGAAGTTTGGGTCAGGGAACAACCCTCACATAGTCACTGCCTCTTAACTCTATCCTGCAGTCCTTCTCCAGGATCCCTCTCCTAGTTTCAACTCATTCATACTATAAGGTGATCCAGAAACAGACTTGCTGACATGATGCTCCTAGTCTTTGAGGGGCTGCTGTGGGTTCCCTAACAGAGACTATTGATGCAGGTCTTCCCTCTTCATCTGGGGTGAAAGAAAAGGTATGGTCCAGATGAACCCTTGTAGCTCACTGTGTATTCCTTCTGGCTACAGCTCTAGAGAAGAGCTGGTGAAGATATTTTGTCAGCTGCTGGTCCACATGTAGACTGAGGCACACTCTCCCCAGAAAGAGGCTTTCCACTGGCCATATAAAATTTCTAAGTCTAAGAACCTGTTTAAGGGAAGCTTTCAATTGTGCAGATATACAAGATGTTTGACCACTTTTCTTAAAAGACATACCTCGATTCCTGAAATCTGATGTGTTTCCTTTCCCTCTCTCTCTCCTCCTCCCAAACATGTGCTTATTCCACATTTCAGACTGCAACCTGTCAAAGCCCTTCTGGACCTTCTCTGCAAGGGGATTACCTCCATGAACAGTTGTTATTACTTCAGAATAGACCTTCTTGACCTTTCACATGACTTTGTGGATAGCTCTGTTAAAACTGTTTTGCATGTACCCACTCTATATGGAAAGGAAGGCATAGATCTTTCCCCTGAGCTTTGGCCAGAGCAACTCTCCAAAGAAGCACACTGTGAGTGGAAGCATCCCAGCAGCAGTGGGACATAGATGGTGTGGGCCATGCCATATGTCCTTTAGAGGATGTGCTGGCAGAATTGGGTCATTCCAAGTGGGTCCCTGTGAGGCACGAGTCATCCAAAATGTTTGTGCAAACTTTGGAGGGTGGATGCTCCTGAGGTTTCACCCATATGCACCAGATGGGGTACCTTACTGGCACCACTAGACACTGGCCGGGGAAACTGAATCCATGGGGAAGCCTATCAGTGAAGTACAGACATGCACACGAACACCCAAAGTCATAGCAGACACTTTTAAGATTGGTGGATAGTGGTGATTGATAAGAACCCATAGCTGCTTTTATAGCATTTCATAATATAACTGCACAGCAGAAATTGCCAAAGTGCTGCTTCTTGGGCATTTTCCCAAGATGGTGATTATTAGCATGGGATAGACTCTAATGTCCAATAATGACAGAAGTTCACCAGCTATACATGCTATTTTTTAAATGATTCTTCAGTATCCAAAGGCTTCAGTCAATAAATGTTCTAAGCTGACAATATAGCAGTTAAGATTTAAAAGGGGCATTTTTCATGCTATTATATGCCTTAAATTTCAGTTAGCCTATATACCTTTAATAGAAAATACAGCAAAAATCATAATACACTACATCTACAGATGGCAAATGTGTAACTCTCATGTCCATGCTTATGGTATGAAAAAAAAATAAATCAGTTTTCTAGTGACTTGCTGTCTAACATGATGAATTAATCACTTCTGGGATAAATTATGGAAGTTCTCTTCTGTAATAAAATATTAGTGTTCATACAGCACAGTATGTAATGGGAACCACAGAAGAAACTAATCTATGCAAGCACTGCATGGATTTATTGAGACTGACTTATCAGTTTTAACTCATCTAAGCTAAAAAACATCCTGAGCTCTCACAATATATGAGAAATTATTTGTGTTTGGCTCCAAAACAAAGCATTAATTCAGGTCAGTTCTTCTTGAGATTTGTCAAAACAGTTTTATGACCTCATCAAGTCTCTTACATTGATTTAAATTAAAGTTAAAAAAAAAGATCCCTGTGTTGTACAAGTCATACCATACAAGTTTAGGAATACGGTTTAAATTACTGTAGTGGGTCTG
>VYZX01019225.1:5901-21070 GCA_013401335.1 Brachypteracias leptosomus
CACCGGTCCCAGCACAGACCCCTGAGGGACACCACTCGTCACCTTCCTCCATCTGGACATCGAGCCGTTGACCATCACTCTCTGGATGTGACCATCCAGCCAGTTCTTTATACACTGAACAGTCCACCCATCAAACTTGTAATTCTCCAACTTAGAGATAAGGATGTTGTGGGGGACCGTGTCAAAAGCCTTGCAGAAGTCCAGATAGATGACATCCATAGGTCTACCCTTGTCGACTGATGCAGTCACTTCATTGTAGAAGGCCACTAGGCTGGTCAGGCAGGACTTGCCCCTAGTAAAACCATGCTGACTACTTACTTTTTCCCTAACAGATTCATCAACATTATATCACAAAAGTACTTTGCTTTTCATCCACTTAAATTTTTTCCATTTGTGAAGGGTTTCCTTGCATTTCTTTTAAGAATATTAAGGACTGGAAGTTATTAATTCATAGTTTTACGGTCAGAAGAGACCACTAAATCTGTTAGGTTTCCTTGACTGACCATCTGTGTTGTGTAAGTTACAGAATTAAACTCTCCTAGCCCATGGGTGGATAATCCTGGCCATTTATGCCTGTTTAAAGGTATTCATTCTTGATGGGCTTTGCTTAGCAGGCCTGGCTGATTGGCTGATTGACTTAGGGGTTCATTTTGAGGAAGCAGAAAAGGACAGTGTAGTTTCACTAGTTCTTAGGATTTAGCATTCAAATTGAGTTGGAACAGAATTTCACAGTATTTCTTAGTAGTTTCTCATAATTTCTGTAATGATAAGGAGTTATTCCAACTTAATTCTTATTCTGCAGATTTGAGGGGTCTTTCCTTTTTCCTCTCTTTCTGTCTTTCCTCCTCTCTTTCTATGAGATTCATTTTCTCAGAAGGAAAAAAAAGTCAAAACAGATTTAAAATAGAGGTGAAAATTTTAATTAATAAAATGCACAAGTTAGAGTTCCTGATTTTTTTTATCCAATAGATCTGTCTTGCTTTTATGACATGCAGTGTAAGAAATTTTAATTTAAGTAAATTCACAATGTAATTTTATTCCTCCACTCTACTAAATTATTATTTTTACCTGAAAAATAATCACAGTTCTACATCATTTGCATTGATTAAAAAAACAAAACAAAACAAAGACTGACTTACATGGTACTGAAGCAATTTATATAGATATTAAAAGAGTGGCCAACACTCTTTTTAATATTTCAGTTCCGATGTTCAGGTTCTCTGCTGGCACAGCTAGACATAACCTTTATAAATGTCACTTGAATTACTTCAGTTTGCACCAGCTGAAAATATGGGCTGTGTTATCAGATGTAGCTTCATGCAAGGTTTCAACCTGCTTGATTCTCCTGTTGGTGCTACTTCTCTTGGGTTTCCCCAGTATCATACAGGCTGATGATGTCTGCAGGGAGTACTCTTCCCTTTGCCTGCTTTTCTGTCGGCTTTGGAATGACATCTCCCTGCTTCTATGCCTTCTGCTTGTTCCAAAGATGATGTGGGCATCCATTTCCAGGGGGACATTCCCATTCAAATGGGGATACATTTAAATACCTTTGAATTCTCTAACTTCAGTGTTGCAGCCTGGTGTCATCCTGCTGAAGGAGCTACCATGCAGTCCTGACTCATTCATTACACATCTGAATTCCCAGGACATTAACAGGAATTTCACAAAGCGCTGAAGGATTAGTTCAAAAATATAACACTCCTATGTTTATCAGATCTATTTCTTGAACCCATATTTCTTGTTTATCAGGTCTATTTCTTGTACCCATATCAAGGAGATCCTTGAAAGATGCTAGACATGCTCAGGTTACTGGGAATTAATAGTGCTCATGATCATGTAGGATGTATCCAGAATCTTTCTGTAATACTAGAAAAACTTTAAATGGTGCAATGCCCTTTGGAATGCTAATAATTTCTTCTTTCCTATTAAGTTAATTCAGTCCCAGACTGACATGCAGCTATACAGTTCCATATATACAATACACATCTAGTGATAGGTAGCCAGTGTTTGTTCACAGAACCTTGCTGTCCTTCAATAAATCTATAGACCCATTTTATTACTTCCATGTACTACAAGCTGCTCTGCAGCCTATAACATGGCACTCATCCATAATTAGCACCAAAATATCGAGTTAGTATGCAGGACACGGACAATTCTTTTGCCCCAGATGCTGTATTCAAACTGCAGTGGTCCATTGAAGAAGTAGAGATAACCTAAGGAAAAGCAAAATTAAAACTAATTAAACCTGAGAAAATGCTGTTGACACATTAAAACTATCCTTCAAATAAAAATTATCTTGTTTGTTTTCACTTTTTAATAATGTTTTTAAATTCCATTTTTTAGTATTTAAGACGCTGAGTTAAATGTTCAAAGGTTCTCATTCCATTTGCCAGAACTGGATTGGTGTTTTAAAATAACTGGTATTTTAACCTAGTGTCAAGCTCTGCATTTTATTACTATACAGCGCTTGCTTTGGAAAACACAGAGTTTGCTTGTTAATGTTAAGACTCTGACTTGGAAACACTCTTTGAACAGCTGGATAGAAATGGGCTCCATGTGAAGGAACAGACACTTTATAGTACTCCTATATTAAGCATATCACTTTAGGTTTCCTAAGCAAGAAGGCAGGTCTTTTTTGGCTCCTCAAATATGTATGTATACATTTTATGCTCAGAGCACAAAATACTACTACTAATAATGTATGTAAAATACTTATGAATAATAATGTATACATACATACAAACATGTATGTATACATTATTTGCTCAGAGCCCCTTCAAGGTCAGGCTTGATGGGGCTCTGAGCAACCTGACCTAGGTAGAGATGTCCCTACTTGTGTAGGGAGGTTGGACCAGATGACCTCTAGAGGTCCCTTCCAGCCTGAAACATTCTATGATTCTATAAGAACACGTTGGCCAGAGGGCAATTTAGATCAGAAATCTGATTTAGTTGAGAACACAAGTGTTAATATGAAAAAAAAAAACAAAAAACAAAACAAAAACCCCACAAATGTCAGAATTTCCTACAGAACATTAATCTCAAGTTTCAACAACAACTAATTGTAATAAAGTCTCATTATCAGATTATGTACCATTTCTTTCATAGACTGCATCCACTCTATCACCAATTCCTGCGAATTCTTCCTCTATCAGCCTGGGGTAGCCTGCTTCCATAACCTCCATCTCTTCATCATAACTATATTAAACACAAAAGAAAAAAAAAATCAGACATTTTCAACAGCCTGGGTGTTAGTCTGTGCCCTTTATACGCTCTGAATTTACCCACATCAGAAGTAGCCAGCAGCCTTTAGGTACTTCATGTCTAGTGCAATAACGGAACTCAAGGCAAAAACCAGGATGTTCTTCCACCAGAAGTACAATGCTAATAAAGCTATATTTTCAGAGCTGATCTATAAAGTATGTATTATATGGAGATGATTGTACCTGGATGTACTGACACTACAAGCCTATCCTGAGACTGCTTGGCACAGAGATACTGGGAAGGGATAGTGATGTCTTAATTATGCATCAGAGCTGGCTGTAAGCCCCACTCATGGAAGCAAACCCCAGCCATCCTGGGGTGGGATAGATTTCTTACTCTCACAGCACTGATACCATTTCTTGTCACACAAGCAACTGAAGGAAGCAAGATGGGAATTTTGTCTAGGAGACACGACCATACTACAAACTCTCCTGGATTAGGGCACTTTATTCTCCTCTCCTTTCTTTCACTCTTTCAGCTTTTAAAGTCTATGCCATATGTTTCTAAAAGTCTTGCTTACACCTTTCTACAGCTATAGCACCAACTAAACCCACAGACTGGAAACACATGAGCCACAGTCAAGTGCCTGGTTTGAAACAATCTGCTGATCTTTTGATACTTCTGTTCAGGTTATTACTCAGGACACACCAATCTATCTCCAGCTTACCTCCAGTACTTAATTCCAGTAAAAAAGAGAGTCTTGCCAGTGTCTTTAATATGGACAGCTGCATCTATTCTTTTCATTTCTTTTGGGAACCCCATTTCATATATTTTTTTAGGAAAGTCTTCAACTATGTCATAGCCATTTAAAGCCCAGACTTTCTTTCCTGAAAATAAGAACAAAGTATGCATGAGTCTTTTGTAAAAACGAGGATGCCATGATCCCTATTTTCATACAACTAACAGATTCTTAGGTCACATACTCGGCAGGTATCAAACTATTCATGCTAACTATGATCCCAGGTGTCTGAGCTTAATTGTATATCTCCTAATTCACTGAAAAACATATATCTTTGCACAGGGTGAAACCAACAGAGTTTATCTTTTGAGAAAGGAAGATAGGATGTTTTGTTCTTCTATTGATTACCTTTAAATCACTTACTGAGATTGGCTAAATAGGTATATTTTTCTGCCAGCAACAAGATTTAACTCACCCTTAAACATGAACACAAGATCTTTGATGGGGTTTTCATAAGCCGCATCTATTTTATTTGGAAGCTCTGGCCAAAAAGACTTCAGTAACACCAGTTCTGCCTCAACCATCTGAGGGTGCAGTCGCCAGAAAAACCTAGTTCAGAAAAAGAAAATATATTTTATGTTTCTTGTCAGACTACAGAATATATTTGATGTGCTATACTGAAAATTAGCTAATGGAGAGTTATACTTTTTTCATAACATAGGATTTTCAATACAGAGCCCCTTGTAGACCTTTCCTTTCCTCATAGTCACATTTCCATTACTCACACAGTGATCATTTTAAACAACAACAAACTTGAACCTTTTTTCATTTAGAATAAGCAAAACCCTGCTGTCCCATATAAGGCCTCTGAATGTACTACAGCTTAATTCAAATAAATGTGAGTAGATTTGTCGTGCATGTTGAAGAAAGCCCCGTGAAATGAAAAATGTGTACAAACAGTGTCAGTCTTCAGCAATATCATCCTCACTTCATATTACTGGGCAGTCAAGTCTGTAATTGTGTTATAAATCCTGCCTAAAAAGGTATATGATGTAGCTTCTTAGAGGCATCTATATTGATTTGTGATTTTTTTAAGTTTATGTTTACTCAAATCTTTAGTAAAAAACTAAAACAGTGTTTTCACTTGCTCAAATTTTATCCAGTACCCACCAGCCATGATATGGCAGTCTCTTTACCTGTCCTTGAAGACCAGCATTTCTCCACGAAGTTCTGTTATTGCGTCAAGTGATAAATCTGCAGCACATTTCTCTGGTGTTTTGGGATGTTTTGGATTGGGATCTTTGTCTCCAGGACCTGGAATCATATCACATGACCTAAGTTTGATAACATTCATTTCCTATCTGTAGATCACTATATTTAGTGGGGCACAGAAGAGTTCCCGAACAGCATCATGAATATAAGCATAATATTTGTACTGGGGAAAGTCAGTTCTCTCTCTCTTTTAGCCAAATACATTCATGGACTTTGCAGTTCACCTGTGCTGCAAAGATCTTAAATGGACTTGCTTTCTTTATCCCAAGTTTTACAGGTTCCCCCCAAAGTTTTGCTCTTTCCATGATGAAATATGGGTATTTCTGTTTCTTCCTTTACACTTTGTTTTACCTTCTCCTTTGAGGCAGGTCAAAATATAAAGACTCTTCCCCCACCATCCACCACTTAAGGAGACATCACAGTGACCAACCATGCTCTGCAGTGTTACTTCTTTTTTTTTTTTTTTATTTCTCTGAACTATTAAATCTAAACATCTTCTGTTCCTGAACTCTAGTTGCCAAGAATCAGTGAATTGGTTTTAATCTGTCATGACTGTTGCTATTGAACATCTGCAGCTCTTTAGTAACTGTGCAGTGCATCTGTAACAGGCTATAACGACACAGGAAATATGTATTATATATTACACAGACATACCATAGAGTTCTTGGATCCCTTGAACATCATCATCAGGAAGCACAAAACCAGTTTTTCCAGTGTATGTGTAAATTGGAAACATCAGAGCTCCAGGGTCTCTAGAATGTTCAAGTCCCAGTGAATGACCGAATTCATGGGCAGCAACAAGAAACAAGTTATACCCTATAACAAACCACAGTGAAAGTAAATGTATAGCTCCCTGTATCATCAAAGTGGACTTTGATAAATGAACTAATCTTAACACTGTGCCTTAACTCACAAGACAATGAAGGAGAAAACTGGATAAATGGAAAAATGATGTAATTGTTTTTGTCTTTTTCAAACTACCATGGATTTTGTTTAATAACAGCCTAATCAATTGAGTATCTCATAGCTGGTGTTCAACCTAAATCTTATTTGACAATGTTGTTCCATAGGCAGATTTGGATTTCTTGAAATTTCTTAGCAACACTGGAAAAGTCTAGGGTGAAGTCTTAGCCCTACTCAAATCAAGAACACTTTTTTGCTGGGAATTCACCTCCACTAGAGAGTTCATATTTTTACCAGTGTTGCAGAAAGTAGCTTTAATGCGAGGAGGACAAAATACAAAGTGCTGAAAAAACCACTGTTTTCTTCTATTAAAGCTCTGTCTTGAATAGGTAAGGTGAAGGATTTTCAAATTAAATGCAGGTAGATGATTTGCGGCTAAGTATATGCAGTTTCTATAGGCTTCAGCAAGGTAATTCCCATCAGTCTGTGATCAGAACTAGCTGCCCTTGAGCTCAGTGAAATGTCAAGATGACAAAATACCTTGTTTGTGACATTTTTTAACCACTTCACTTAGGAGGTGTATATCTTAAGATTTATGGTAGACATATGTTATATTTCCATTTATAATTGGAGGTTAAACTCAGCTTCCTATGAGTGGACAGTGAACATAATAATAAATGAACAGTAAATAGGAAAAACAAACTGTTTACAGATATCACGCAGGACAAAATTTTCCATCTATTACCATTTCAAAAAATCTCAGAAACTTCAGTTACCTCTAGAATCATCTGACCAAGCTTCATCATCATCAAAATGGGCATCTCCCCCATAGTCTGGACCTGGAGGAAAAGCATGAGCCAGCAATCCAGAGGGTCCATCAAAGGGATAAAAGTCACCATGTTCTATAAAACAACATGCAAAACAATTAAACCAATTATCCCAACTTACTGGCAGCAATATAACTATAAAGTAAAAAAAATTGGTTCTGTCTTACCTTTAGTGCCAAAGGAGATCATGATATCAGCTATACCACTTCTTATTCTGGTGAAGTTAAGTGGCGTCACATCAGACCAAACTTTTAATGCTTTTTTGAAAGCTCTGTCTACCTCAGCACGACTCAGATCTGAAGTGTAATTCATAATTCTATCAAATAGATTAATATCTCCAGTTAAATTGTGTGAGTTGAAAAAAATGTGTAATACATTTTTATCTGACCATACAAGTCATTAAAAGCTTTTGCTTTTCTCCTCTCTATGTTCTTATCTAATAACAAAGAGCTCAGCAGTATTCAACAAAATATCAACAACCATTTATATTTTCATTAAAATAATTCAGATACCTGAAATGATCCAACAGCTGTCTGTAGTTGGTTTCATATGCACCAGAAGATATAGAAAATGACAGATATATTCTGTATTAAGTCAAATTATATCAGTAACTTCAAACTTTCCTATGAGATATAAAATATCTCATGATCCTCACTTCATAGAGAAGCAAAACATAATCTAAAGAGCTTTTTATAGGCTAGAATCTTCCATATTAAAGTAATATTTATCACCAGATACTGATAGAGTTCAGTGATTTTATATTTGGATTTTTCATATTTGGAATCTGCTAAAGAAACTCGAGTTGAAGCTGGTCAAAATCCCCTGTTGATGATCATGTGCTATTATGGGAGAAGGAGCTAGCATGTGACCTTTCAGTACCATAGCTTCTCAAGGGAAACTTCCTGAGGTCATGGTACAGGGATTTGTCTGACCAAGCATAGATATCTACATCTGGACCGTGAAATGGAAAAGGAACAAGGATCAGTCCCTGTTCTCACAGCCACATTGCATAGAATGTTTCATATCTACACTGCTTTGTTAAGGGCAAGACCTATGTGAAGCAGACACTAAACGAGGTCCAGAATAGAACTAAGGAGTGATCTAGAGATTAAGTGCTATGAGGCTCAGTGGTGAGATGCGTGATTTTAGGACCTACCCCTCTTTCATTCAGCACTGTGATGTGCCCAAATTGTCTACATGGAGGCCAGATGAGGAGTTACTAGCTTACATCACACCAGCTTTCCTCTATGTAAAAGTGGAAAGGGAAAAAAAATCACATTTACTTCCTTGAGCTGTAAGGTGAGCTTGGGAGACCTTTCCAAAAGTGGGGATGTACGGATTTTAAAATGCAACATGAATTTTGTCAAACTCAAATGCATCCATCTCCCATCAACCTCATATACTGAGCAATCTATTGGACAAGATACCTGGAAAGAAGGTAATAACAGTAATAACACTCAAAATGCCATGCATTTACCTGTATGTCAAATTAGTTTTTGACCATTTGAGTTTCCTGGGAAAAAAGTTATACTCCCCTACATCTGGGACACCACATCTTGGTTTCTGCATCAGCTCATATGTTTCTTCATCTAATTTGCCTGTCACCTCCAAGCCAAAAAATGCTTGCATTTCTCGAAGCTTAGATGCCACTGTGTTGGCACTTTTCCTCATTATGCCAGCAGGGTTTGGATGGAGATCATAGTGAGTCCTGAGATAGCGCTAAGGAGAGAAAAAAAGTAATAAGCCTAGTTTCCAAACAGTTGCAACTACACAACTCACTATTTATAAAACATGCAAATATATTATTTTGTACTGTACCTCTGCAAACTGAAGGTCTTTCTCTGTGAATTCATGGCTATCTTCAAGGGGAATAGGGATTGTCAGGCAAAATGACAAACCCAACAAGAAAAAGAAGACAACTGAAAGTCTTGATTGCATCATGTTGGATTTGTGAAGTCTGAAGCCCTGATATTTTTGAGAGCAGGTACCTTTACTTTTATAGTCCCAATCCAGTGAGTCACCACTTAGGGAGAAGTTACAACTTCCTCATTGCTGAAAGTAAACATGCTTAGACGGCTACTTTTTCTCTCCTCCCCAACACTGTGGTTTAAGCATTTGTTGTCCCACTGAGGGCTCTGAAACTGTATCCTCATACAAACAAGGTCTCTGTATATTGACATAGGTTGTGGGAAGAAATGGGCAGAAGCAAACCACACTTTTTAATTATTTTGCAATAACTTACATTGGCAATAGCTGGCAATAACTTTGCAATACTTACTCTTCTCTGCTAGAAAAATTGTCAATTTGATAGACAATAAAAATATATAACAATGTTCACAATTTTTCAAACAAATTCTGCAATTCTTCAGTAGTTACACTAGTACAACAGCAATTTTTAGCAGCTGGAATAGATCATACACTATTCAACTGTTAATAAATGTTGCCTTGGCTGATAAGAAATAACATTATACAGTATACAATAGGTTATTAACTTTCCTTGTTTCTGTGAAGAAATATAACTCTAAAGCATTAACAAAAAAATTTGCTCAGAGATCCTTAAAGTGACTTCTTATCTGTCTTTCAGAATAATTTATTGCTTGAGATGTACTCAAAACCAGAAATGCTAAATATCAGGAAATAGTTTTGAATATTTAAAAATTATTTTTATTAGTAGTAAAGTAGGTCATGTTTACAGTGACTAGTTCATGCAATATATCTTCTTCAAAAAATGTGCATTTCATTTACTTTATGAGTGGAATACAGCCATAGATTAATGAGATAGCTACTACTCTGAGAGAGGCAATCTACCAGCTATAGATAGGCAATGAATCTGTGTGTCTAGAATGACATAAATATGTGATTTTTACTTATGAGGTGGATAAAAGGATAAATCTGGCATTATGACAAACATGGGCATTATTATACTTCAAAGCTTAAAGATGATTTCTGTCTCCTCAGGGTCACTCCAATCTCTGCTGCTGCTAAGACTTGCATCATTTCATATATCCACAAGCATGAGTCCAAGGGGAGGTGCTGTTTCTGTGGAATCCACCTTCCTCTTTCATGAAGGTTACTCCTGTATGGAAAACCTCATGCAGTTTTCTGTTAGACACTGGCACACACCGTCTGAAATACAGTGCCCTGCCATGGATGTTGCCTTGTTGGCAAAACAGGAAAAGGACAAAAATCAGTGAAGCTGAATGTGTAAAAGCTCAATTTGTTACTGAAACAATATTATCCTTCTGTCTTAATGACAATCAGCAAAAGCAAATAAAACTTAGTGGAATATGTTATGTAGGCTATTTCTATCTCACAGCCCACCTCAGCCAGTGCTAAATATGGTTACACCAATTAGGGGTAGATAACATCTATTCAAGCAGTTTGTATATTCTACTTTACATTGTCCATCACCAGTGCTGAGACTTTTTTATTCAGCAATGGTGGCATGAAGAGTGGTAATTATCCCATTTTCTTAAGAAGTGCTCTCCCCTGAAATGCTTTAGGACAAGCACAGAATCCATATTGCCAATGTTCTCACTGTGATGCACTCCATGCTAATGTAGGCTGCCAGATGATCTATATGTCTTATTACTTTCCTTGCAACATTTCTGTATTGATATTTGCAGCATTGCTTTCATTGATGCTGGGGTATTCAGCTGTCTGGTAAGCAGAGTTCACAGTGAATTCTGCTCGCTTTGTGTGGAGCTTAGGAGCAGTGGTGCTGCCTTGTAATGGTTTTTGTGGCTGTAAGGAATACTTTCTTCAGACCATGAAGCTGTGAGTGTCACTGCTCTGCAGAACAGTACTAGACATATCTCATAAAGCTATAAGCAAAATGAATAGCTTAACACTCCACAGGTAACATTATTGTGAATTCCAAATTATCTGAAATTTGCTTTCTTGAGCCTAAGGGAAAATGACCACCACTTGTGTATCACTGCCCTTTGCCAGATTTAACTCAAAGTTTTTTATTCTGTGTCAGGGTCTTATACCGCAAGTCTTTCTCAGCTCTGATGTTGGAATTTGACCAATTGTTACTGCAAAAATATGATCAGTCTATTACACTTCATGAGAGAATGATTCCAAATCATTCCTAAGTGGTTCCAGGAATTCCATAAAAAATATAGTTTAGCTAGAAGGCAATTAAAGGTGAAACCAAGTAATCAGAGACAATATTTGAATGATATAGATGTAGAACAGAAAAAATATTTCTTTTCTTCAGCACAAGAGTAAAATTAAAGAACAGTGTTAGCCTATCAAATGATGCTTCAAGGAGGTGTGGAGCTCTGCTCTTCAGAACATTAAAGCTGCAGTAGTAAAAGTAGTAAATAGAACTGTTTTGCCTGAAGAGGATAGGTTGGGTAGGGAAGATTCATTTTTCGCTTTCTAGTCTCTTTTATTCTTTTTACACAGTTGCTCTGAAGTCCTTTGAAGTTCACAATGAAAACTCTTTCAAAAACTTTGCCTTCAGTACCCTTTACAGAGCTGTCCTGAGGCATTTCCATGGAATATTTAAATAATTGGACAAAATAATTATGGCAAAAACCTAAAGCAGGCAGCTTCTCTGAAAACCAACTTTTCTTACTAGATTTGTGTAAGAAGAGATGCATAAAGTTGTGTGTTTTGCTATTATAAGACAATGAAAAAAACAAGTGGAAAGACAGTCCACTGTTATGAACAGATTCTGCAAGTGAGTAGGAAAACATAAAGATAAAAAAGTAGGGAGTCTGTAACTATTTTGTCACAGGGAGTAAATCAAAATGCTAAAACAGAAATTGATTTCTGAAAGATTGTGTGTAATGAGCTATCTGAGAGTGGTCTATGGCCGAATTGTGTTTTCAGCACATTCAGTTGATACCTTTGGGAGTCCAGCCATATAAATATACATGATCCAATATGTTTTCTTACACATTTCATTGCTATTTATATTACACCAGTGGATAGAAGTCTATATTGAGGCATGGATTTTTATGTCCTCTGTACACAAACCAAAGAAACACTAGTGAAGGACTGTGCAAACAAGAACATAAAAGGGTCAATGAAAATGAGCAGTATTCTCCTTTTTTCTGAAACAGCATCACAGAACGTAGCGTGTGTTTATTTTTTTTAAGGGGAGACAAAAAGCCTTGGTAGGGCTGGGAACTAAGTACAGACCTCTGAAGTTGTTGTCTTTTACCTTAATATATTGACTCTTTAAAGCCCCTAGCTAAAGAAAACAAAAGAATAACAACAAAAAAGGAGTTAAAAACTGTGAAGAGAGATGTAAATGAAGGTAAAAGCAGTGGGAAGTGGTTCATAGACCTTGTGCTGACCCCAGTGCAAACAAGCAAGCACGGAAAGTTACATTTCAAAAGCATTGAAAGCCACAAAACTGCTGAACTGTAAGATTTCAACAAGCACTGCAAAATTTCTGCAGTTCTGGCATCTTGTGGGTGTGGGTAAAGTTAGCTGGAGTGATGGTAATGTTTTCAGGCACAGCAGAGACTGTAACAATCATGCTGGTTTTCCCCCCAAGGAAAAATAGATGAAGAGGGATGGGAGATGTGGTGAGAAGAAATGAAATGCCTTAAAGCAGCATTTAGGTACTAATTATTTGAAAACAAGTATCATGTCAAACATATGGTTTCAACACACATTTTGCTACTGCAAATAATTGAAAGGTGTCATGTTTTGATTTACACACTGGTTTGGTGCCCAGAATAGCACTATATAGGGAGTGTGGTGAATGCTCTGTGACCCTGAAACAGCAGACACTTCACTTCCTAAGACAAATAAACAAAAGTCAATGGGTCCATTTGTTAATGTTTCTTACCCAAGCTGTATTTTCAGTGGAATATCTCCAGTGCCTAGGGCTACACCATCACATATAGACTGGTTTCCTCTGGGAAGAAGGACAGTATTCCAAGGTTCATTGTGCAGCTGTGTAAATGGAGTCCTGGGGTAGTTATAAACACTCTGATTCTACCTCTTCAGGAGGGACTCCATCTGTGGGACCTGTTACAAGAAGAGGGACAAAGACAACTGAGAATGGTTTCCACAAGCAGTTCTTCAGCTGGGATGTTATAGCAATCTGTCTCCTTTTTAAAATGAACAGCAGCATCCCTGTGCCTTGCAATTGGGGTGCCCAGAGGTGTTCAGTGGTGTCCAGTGCCAGAAGCAAGAAAGATATAAACATGCTTCCAAGAGGCAATGGCTCTTGTCTGAATGAGTCCCTGCAGACCCTGTGGAACACTAGGTCATACAGAGGCAAAGGGGACTGTGGATTGGCTGCCTTTCTGTCTGCCTATAGCACAGACAGCTTGCAGCACAACACCTACATGTGCTTGGCAGGACTTGAGGGCTGTTGCCACACTAGGAGCTGCTGATCAGCAGTACCTTTCTTGTGTATTCACTGAGCTCCAACATAACACTCAGCTGTAGATTAAAAGAACTAAATTTGGGCATCTTCCTGGGTGCTGTGTCTAAACTCTTATGAACAGAACTAAACCCTAGACAGCAGTTCCCCTTACACTTGAGATAGATACCTTGGGATTATTTCAATTGCCCACATACAGATATCTAATGTTGTTTGAAGGACAGAGAGCTCTCATCAGTCCTATGTCATATCTGATAGTCACATGCAGATGTTTTAGGTTCCCTCTTGCATGTCAAATATCACTAGATGCTTTTCTTTCAGGCTGCTGTGCTGAGTCCTTCACATCTGGGCTCTGCTGACTGTAATGGAGCTGATTGTAGTGGAGCCCTACCATCTGGTGTGAATAGAGATATTTCAATTTAGGCGACCTGTTCTAGAGCTGAACTTCAGGCCCATTTTCTATTGATACCTGAACAA
This sequence comes from Brachypteracias leptosomus, assembly GCA_013401335.1. NCBI lineage: Eukaryota > Metazoa > Chordata > Aves > Coraciiformes > Brachypteraciidae > Brachypteracias > Brachypteracias leptosomus. Next base: position 19,676 of record VYZX01019225.1, read on the forward strand.
ACCAGGAGCCATCATGTGCTGCTGCACAAGGTGGCAGCTTTGCAGCTGGAAGGCAGTCAGGTGCTGTGTACACCCTACCAGGAATGTGCTCCTGCTCAGAGCTTCATCTGGCCTTGGAGGAACAGGGGCTTCAACCTCATGCTGACAGCCAAACTGAAAGTGAGAATGCCTCAAAGAGGTACGAGAATCCAAGTTTTCTCTGTCCAAAGAACTCCTACACTGGTAGAAACTCATCAGTTTCAGGAAAACTGCCTCAGACAAGCGAGGGTGCCCCCAGTGAGCTGCTCCATGCAAAGCAGCAGCTGCAAACTCCCATGGAGGTCAGACCATGCTCCTCCTTACCACTTTGAATGCTCCCCAAGACTGGAAGCGACTTCCAGTTTTGGTCTAACCATTCTTTAAAAGATATTCACATATTTTACCTGCATCAGGATAAATGTAGGATGCTAAACTATCTGTTATAACTTGGCAGTTGTCAATGCAATTTTTTTGGCATATGTGGTGGTACATCACTAGATGCTAATCTGCTCAAGATATGTTCATTTATTGTGCTTCTTATTGCAATCAGGATAGTGCTCCTGCATCCAGGCTGCACTAAACTTTTGAGAAAGATATTTATAGCTGTTGCTGTAATTGAATTTTATTGATTCTTGGAAGAAATAAATGGAACCTGTAAAAAAAATATAATTATTTGAAAAATGGCTACATCCATTATGTTCGGAGATTGTAGAAGCATTTTATTCTTTCATCATGGTAACTTTATTACTTTATAAAATATGGTACCCAATTGTCAAAGTCCAAATTGTCAAAATATTCAAGCATCACCTTCTCCGTGTCCAGGAGCAAAGTATACAGACAAAGAGGAAGGCAGGAAAGAGTGCTCAGAGACCTGCCTGGATGAGCAAAGAGCTCCTGGACATACTGTCACACAAAAAGAAACTTTACAAGGAGTGGAAGAAAGGACAGCTGGAATGGGGGCTGTATAAGGAAGCTGCCCGAGTAGCAAGAGACCTGGTTAGAAAAGCTAAAGCTCAGTTAGAATTAAATCTAGCCAGGGAAATCAAGGGGAATAGCAAAAATTTCTACAGGTATATTAAATGTAAAAAGAAGACTAGGGAAGGTGTGGGTCCCCTCAGAAAGGAAACGGGAGAACTGGTGACAAGTGATACAGAGAAGGCCGAGGTTCTCAATGACTTCTTTACCTCAGTCTTCACTGGCAAGGGCTCCAGCCACACTCCTGGAGTCACAGAAGATAATGGCAGGGTCTGGCTGAAAGAACTGCCCATTGTAAGTGAACTGCCCATTGTAAGTGAAGATCAGGTTCGTGATCATCTCGTGAACCAATGGGATCCACCCACGGGTACTGAGGGAACTGGCGGATGAGGTTGCTAAAAC
>VYZX01019225.1:21223-34956 GCA_013401335.1 Brachypteracias leptosomus
AGCAGGTCGAGGGAGGTGATTCTGCCCCTCTACTCCATTCTTGTGAGACCCCACCTGCAGTACTGTGTCCAGTTCTGGAGCCTCTATTACAAGAAAGATATGGACTTGCTGGAACATGTCCAGAGAAGGACCATGAGGATGATCAGAGAGCTGGAGTACCTCTCCTACGAGGATAGACTGAGAGAGTTGGGGCTATTTGGTCTGGAGAAGAGAAGGCTCTGAGGGGACCTTATTGTGGCCTTCCAGTATCTTAAGTGGGCCTACAAGAAAGCTGGTGAGAGACTTTTTAGGATATTCGGTAGTGGTAGGACTAGGGGGAATGGATCAAAACTAGAGATGGGTAGATTCAGATTAGATGTTAGGAAGAAGTCCTTCACCATGAGGGTGGTGAGACACTGGAACAGGTTGCCCAGAGAGGTGGTGGAAGCGCCATCCCTGGAAATGTTTAAGGCCAGGCTGGATAGGGCTCTGAGTAACCTGATCTAGTGGGAGGTGTCCCTGCCCATGGCAGGGGGGTTGGAACCAGATGATCTTTAAAATCCCTTCCAACCCTGAAAATTCTATGATTCTGATACCCTCTGACTAGACTTTTTCATAAATTCCACACTTGTAGGGTTTAATGATTAACACAAGATTTAGTTATGATGATGTACTTAAATCACAAAAAAGTACAAATTACATCTAGCAGGGTGTAACAAATGTATAGCAACATACAGCTGAATCACAGTGCAAACGTGATTACCAGTCTCTATTATATGCTCACTGTAATGACATGGGGCATCCACAGTGCCCAGAAAATAACACATAGGTTGAACTCAGCTCAAGACTCTTGCTCTCTTCAAAGTTCTTTGGCTGGTTTTTATACTCAGTGTGGGCCTGAGCCACGTATACACTGTGCCCACACATACACTCCCCCTGCTGCTCTGGCTCGATCAGGAATATATTTGGCACTCTTGATTAACTCAGGGATGAGCAATTACGCATCTGGCTGATCCACTCAGCAGATGTAGCCTCCAGTCCCATTTATGTTGAGACAAGTTCAGCTTCTTTTGCAATATCCATGACCAGCTCCTCCTTATATTCTTTTCCCTGAGATTCATGAGCACATCACCCTTACCCATCTCCTCAAAGCCTTGTTCCATTTTAAGGGTTCATTGATTGTTCACATCAACTATAAAATTCCAGTTATCTCTATTGCTAGCAAGCTGTAGGCAAACAATGGGTCTGTGTCTAGTCAACATAATTTTGCTCCTAATGTGAAGGAGCTGGTCAACAGTACAAAAAAATGGAAAATGAAATCAGGAATCCAGTTCAAAGATAAAAACTTAATTTTCTAACTTTGGGTTTTTTTGAGATATCCAACACCTTACATTTCTGTTTTTTAAATCCTGATGTTTACATTTGCAAACACACACAAAAATATATTTAAAGACTACCTTAACAGCACTGTGGCTCTCTCACACTCATAATTAAGTCTTGGTATGTTTTGATATATTTATTTCTCATGTCAACCTAGAAATACATATAATATGCCTTTAAAACATTTTAATTTTAGCTCTTCTGTCATGGAAAAATATGTCCCCTGTTCGTCAATTTACTGTTTTAGTAATATACTATAGCAACTTTATTCTTAAATTTTAAGACCTCCACTATGAATGGGTAGCCATTGTTCATAAAAATACATAGTTCATTGTATATGTAATAAAAATCAGCATTAGGAAGAAAAAATATTATTTATTGATATAGCAATTCAACATTTCTTTCTAAAAGTTTGGACATTCAGGGATTTAAATAAAATGTTTGAGTTACACAGACATTTTGCATCTTAAACACCTAAGTGGAGTTTGAACGTTAAATGTGTGTATTCTACACCTTCAGGAAGGACAAATGGTCCCTTTAGAATGTGAAATAAAAAGTAATGTGATATCCTCTGAAACATTTTGGTTCAGACTACTTATTTTCTACGCAAACTGAAGCTAGGAGTCTAACAGACACACACATCCTTCTGCCTCCACAAACTCTTTTCTCTGATGTAGGTTGATACATTTACTATTAGTAATAAAGACTCCTCATAATTTCTGACTCAGCTTTCTGCTGATCACTACTTAGAAGTACTATAACAAATTAGAAGAAGTACTATCATTACTGAATCCAGACATTTCAAGACAGTGTGGGCTCTAGTACCTAACCCCAAGAGAGTCTTTGTCATCCCAGGTATTGTAAGAAGAAACATAGTAGAGGAAGAGAGCAGGTTAATGATGTGGATTTTGAGGAGAGAAGAGAAATCCTCTCTACAGCACCAGTGAAAAATATGAGTTATGGGCACTGTTTCCATGATACTAATCATGATACTAATGAGGTATTACCTGACACTATCCAGATGAGTCAGTCATTAAAAGTACAGCCTGATTGAACTGTATGCCAGATGTCTTTTCTTTTTCCAAGTCTATACCAGAATAATGTCAAATGAATTTAAAAGGTTGCATTGAAATTATCCAAAAGAGATAGCATCACAAACCCTAAGGACAAGTGCTTGTGAAAGAAACACTTTTTAAGTGAAACTTACTGTAAATTCCTGATTTGTAAGGAGTTTTAGGAGCAAACCCATACATTTTAAAAACATTTAGAAAAGGAAGTATAATTTTTAAAGCCCTGGCTTTTGCTTGCCAACCACATTCATGTTGTTTATACAGCTGGGCTTTTTAAAAAACAGTTTCTCAACTCTATTGCAAAAGATCTTGAGAATAAGGGGAAAAAAACCCTACATGTCTGATGCATACAGCTTTATAGGAAGTACTATGAGCAAATGGTAAGCTTAAAAGTAAGGTTTGAATTACTGGAAAGAGATTACTAAAGAGAGATTTAAGAAAGTTCCTAGTGCTACCTAGTAAAGTGCATGTTTTCAACTATAAAGGTAAATGGCACAGAAATAAGTGCCTCTTTTTTTTTCCATTACAAAGAAATATAATATAAAGGTGGCTGTTCATTTAATTAAAAAACTCACTCTGCCATATGGATCAAATTCAGGGAATGCCACTGAGATGGTGGGGGCTGGAGCACCTGCCCTGTGAGAAGAGGCTGGGGGAGCTGGGCTTGTTCAGCCTGGAGCATATATGGCTTCAAGGGAACCTAAAAGCCACTCCCAGTGCCTATGTGGAGATCTTTGAGGAGCTGGAGCCAGGCATATCACTGTAGTGGAGGGCAAGAGGGTGAGAGACAGTGGGCATTAACTGAAATGAGAGGTTCAACCTGGATATAAGGAGAAACCTTTTCCCCATGAGGACAGTTGGGCAGTGACACAGGGTGCCCAGAGAGGCTGTGCTGTCTCTATCCTTGGAGGTTTTCAACCCTGACTGGGTGAAGCCCTGAGTAGCCTGGTCTGGCCTCAGAGCTGATCCTGCTGTGAACAGAAGGTTGGACCAGAGACCTTCTGAGGTCTATTCCATGCTGAGTGATGCTGTGCCTTCATATCAGTATGCAGATATCAAAATTAGATATTTTGAAAACATTTTAGTGAGTATGCTTATGTGTGATACGTAAGACATCCTCAAGTTCCATACATTACAGATTTTTGAGTATGAATTAGTCTTTGTAAAACAAAAATCACGGGGGTTCCAAACATTGGCTCTCACTTGAAATCTACCTCTAGGGGATCCCCATGTTCATATTTGTTGATTAATGTCCTCATTAGTGGATCTTCAGTTACTGTGAAATACTGGTCAGAAATTGATATAGAAAAATTAACCAGCCAACACAGTTTGCAAATGCAATTTATCTTTAATGTGATTCAGACTAAGTTCTCTAGGTGTTTCAATATTTTAAGCATCTTATTAGCTTATCTAATGCCACAAAATATCTTGCACACCAACAGTGCTCTCTATATGAATAATGTTAACAGAGCATTTTGAGCTATTACTACAGATTTTCCCATTTCTCTTTCTGCCACTCTCTGACATTCTGCCCTTTTCACCCCTTCCTCTGCTGTATAGATTCCCTTCTGTATTCACTTTCAGAAAAAGGTAACAGCTTCCATTCCTCTTTTTCACAAGATCTAGCACTCAATGACTAGCATTCAATTGCAAATACATGGGATGGGGAAAAGATCATAAGTTTTCTCCCACAGAAAAGCCAGTTTTCTCCCCTTCTGCATTCCCTCTCTCCCTGGTGAAATGTACTCAGTCTCCCTGTCATGTGGCTTTAAACATCGAGCATTTGGAACATGGTAGCTGTCGGATGAAATGAGAATGAAAGGGAGAAATTGATGCAGCATTTTTAACAAGTACGTAGGAATTATTTTCTCATTAATATCCATGTTCTTTATCAACAATATCTCTGTTCTGCTGAAAAGTTCCAGTTTTGTGTTTCCTAGCCTTGGCATTCAACACTTTCTATTCTGTACCATCAAATACCAAAAAGTGGCATTTTTCCACTTACTTCTTCCTCTTTCCTCAGCAGGGCAGTGTGCTCTGATTCACTGCAGTGATAAAGACAGTCTGTGAGAAATTCAAACCAGTTAGTGCAGATAAAGAATTACAGAAAAGTAAAATTAGAAGTATTACAACAGAAGAAGACTTGTCAAAGCTGTGACCTTTCTTAGAAATGCTTGTTCATATTCATGCTGAAAAAAAAGAAATTTTAAGACCTAAGAGCTTGGAAGGGCCCTCTGGAGGTCACCTTATCCAACTCACCTGCTCAAGAAAAACCACACAAAGCCAGTTGCCCAGAACAAAAATGATGAGAGGGCTGGAACACCTCTCCTATGAAGAAAGGCTGAGAGACTTGGGCTGTTCAGCCTGAAGAAGAGAAGGTTCCAGGGAGACCTTATTGCAGCCTCTCAATATTTAAAAGGGGCCTATAAGAAAGATCAGGACAATCTAGCAGGGTCTGTTGCAGTAGGACAAGGGATAGCAGTTTTAAACTAAAAGAGAGCAGACAAACTAGACGTAAGGAAGACATTTTTTACAATGAGGGTGGTGAAACACTGGAATAGGTTGCCCAGAGAGGTGGTAGATGCCCCATGCCTGGAAACATTCAAGGTCAGGCTGGACAGGGCTCTGAGCAACATGATCTAGTTGAAGATCTCCCTACTTACTGACTGGGGCTTGGATTAGATGACCTTTAAGGGTCTCTTCCAACCCAAACTATTCCAAGGTTCTATGATACAAGACTACTTAAATTTCAAGCTTAGATAAATGGTTAGAAAGAAGATTTGTGTATGTTTGTTTTCCTTTAGTCCTGGGTGAGGAAAGAGGAACGTTGAAGCAATATCTTTTAGCTTTGTTTAAAAAAATTAGCAAAATATTAGGAAACATCATTATATTCTCTGGATGTTGCTTTTCCATAAAGAATCATTTGAAACGACTCAAGTAACCTTGAATTAACCTTTTTTTTAAAATAACACTTCTGTCTAGGAAATATCACATATATCAACTTCTGATTTACACCTGGACAAAAATAATGTGTTCTTTCTTTATAGTATTAATCCAGTTGAATTCCAGGAACTGGAAGTCTTCAGACTGAAGAGGATGTTACAAGATGAGAGATTTTTGTTTATTAGGGAATTAGACACATCCATGCACCTAATAAAGTAGGAACTTGATGTTCACCCATATCCTAGATGAATGCTCTTGTTGCTGAATCAGCTCCTTCTGCCTTTCTGTGAGAAAGGATCAAACAAGTTTTCAATCGTATCCCATGGAGTACTTAATTCCCAGAGCACAAAACTCTGATTATATCATTAAGTATAAATACTTTCATTCAGTTTTACTGAATTGCTTTGGTTTCTCCATTTAACATACAAATGACTAGATGATCCATCTAGCTCAGTATTCTGTCTCTTAGCAATGGTAATAAGAGACAACACCTATGGACAACATGAGTCTGATGAGTTTTTGATAGCTGCTGGTTGCTTTCACAATATTCTGTAATAGCAAGTTCCAGATGTTCACTTACCCCTCTGTAAGAGATGTTTAATTTCTCTGTCTTAAATCAGACTCCTGCAAGCCTAATTCAATGCCCCCTAATTCTAATACCATGGGATTTGATACATAACAGCTTTACATTCAGCTTATGGTTTGTCTTCATGATTTTGCAAACCTTAATCATATAAAGTTCTTGATCTCCTCCAAACTCCTAATTTGGTAGCTGGTCCATTCTGATGAACAATCTGGAGAACAAAATTGCACTAAATACTCAATAATTGAACACAGAAAGGTTTTATGTAGTGGCAAAACTACACTTTCCATCAATCATGTTCTCAGAACTTATCCTGATGATGCCCAGCACTTTGTTGACTTCTTTTGGCCGCCACAGCATATTGAGACATTGATTTCTGAGTGAAGATTTATTCCTGCAGAGTTCACTCTTGCTTTTTTACAATAGGCTACTTACCTTCCAAATCCAACAGGCAGAAAAAACGTGAATTAACGTGACAGAATCAGAGCTGACATGGCTGTAGATTTTTGCTGCTAGTGCCTTACTGGTAGCAAAAAAAACAACCCTAGAAGTGCACACTGTCCTCTAACACCATCCAAACACAAGGATTGTTTTACTTTTTTGTGCAATTTTAGCTGCATTGCTTCATTATCATATACAGGAAAAGAATAAATAACAATAAGAAAAGATCAGTTTCCCATTCAAAGCTGACATGACAAAAAACCCCATGTGGCTAAACAAGCTGTAAGTAAAATTATAGGATATATGATGTGCTATGCACCAGATAATTGTGTGGGTTTTTGTAAAGCTGTGTGAATAACGGATATTTTTGTTCAGTCAGAATAAGAAAATTAAATAAATAAATAAGAAAAACTATTTGATCTGAAGTTTTTTGTGTTTGTCTTTCTTGTCAGAAGAAAAAAACCTCCACATTTCATGTATCTTTATTAAGAGATATGGCTTAAGCAAAACCAGTTTAAAACTCATGGATAGTACTAGTGTGTACAGTCATAAGATCCAGGGAAGTGATCACTCCTTCTGTTTGGCACTTGAGAGAACAGATCTGGAGTGCTGTGTCCAGGCTTGGACTCCCTAGTACATAGAAGAGGCTACCAAGATTGTCAGGGGCTGGAGCAGAGGACACAGGAGGAAAGGCTGAGAAAGCTGTGTTTGTTTATGCTGGAGAAGCCAAGGGAGAAATCTTACTGCTATCTACAAGTAGCTGAAAAGAAAATGCAGAGAAGATGGAGACAGACTTTTTTCGGATGTGCACAGAGAAAGGACAAGAGCCAATGAACGCAAACTGGAACATCTGAAATTCCAATAACATAATTAGGAAAATTTTCTTTATCATGAGAAAAGTAAAATATTTGAGTGGGCTACCCAGAGAGATCTTCATTTTGGAGGTGTTCAAAATTCAAATAGTCCCTAAGCAACACTCTAATTAACCATGAGCAAGGGGTTGTCCACATGACCTCTAAAGGTCCCCTCCTTGCAACTTAAATTAACCTGTTTCTGCAATTCTCTGAACAATGGCTGCTATTGATCCAGTAGGTCATGGAAGATCTTTCAAAAAGAACTTAAGTATCTTAAGATCTGAGCTGCTGAGAAACAACACTCAGCACACTGCTCTTGGTTTGCTAATTTTTGTGGATCTAGTCTGAATCATGTTCCTTCCGCCCAGTTCAGGTTCGTGAATATATTCAGGTGCACTCAAATTGTAGTTTTTAGTGAACAAAGTATTTGTCTAAAATGTTTTTTTTTAGCTCTGAGTTTTGTTCTATTTGATAGTAGTGAGTCAGTGATAAAATTCCAAAAATTAGTTTTCTAGCTTCAAAGTGTTTCACAAACACTAGATGAGTAACCCTCATAGATACCTATTACCTAACTAAGCAGCTTCTGGCAGGGTATATAGTAAAATTAAGACAGGTTGGTCCCAAACTTAAAAGTTATCTGTCAGTTTCACTGCATTCATTTCCAGCAGTTTGTGAAGCTCTTCAATTTAGTCCTCAAGTCCAAGTCAATGAAAATTTAATGGTATGTATATAGAGGAGGATCCTAAAATATTGGTGAAATTAACAATAAATGTTCATTTACGGAGCAGTAATATCAGCAAGCTCTTTAAAGATGGTGGCAGACTTGAAGGTCCGTATTCTAGTGCATGATGCTCAAATGAAGTTTGCAAATTAACTCTTCAACCAATAAATGTGACAAAAGGGTATCTACTGCTAATGGTTTCCCAAACCAATCTCTATGCAATCACAGTACATTGGTATTCCAGCTTCAAATAAATATCAAGTTGACAACAAAATACATACACCTTTGGTAGATTTCTCCCTTTACATTCTATGTCTGAAATATTCATCAACACATTCATTTGAGAAGGAAAAAGAATGTCAAAGTGACTGGCTACAAATTTGCTGAAAATGTTATCTACAAATGCTTTGTAAGAGGATGAAATGTTCAAAATGGGCTGGATTAATTATTATTGTGCCCACTTTAACCTAGGAGAATTGAAACTGTTCTGTGATTTGATAGGACTTGGTTTATGGTTATTTGAGACACACAAAACTATGAGTCAAGTCTGAGTCTGAAACCCAGACAGTATTTTTAGATTATTAAAAAAATGGAGAGACAATTGAGGCAGGGAACTCCTCTGTCTTGTTTACCTAAGGAATGGAGACTAAGGTGTTTCACAGACATTTGAAAGCAGAGGTCTTTCCAGTGACTCACCAGCTGATTTTCCACAACTGCTATTAAATAATAACTAGAAGCGTAACAACAAATAGCTGAATTCTTAAATGAGCTGTATGTTAAAGAAGGTTCAAATTAATCTCTTCTAAATACTAAGTCTTTGTGTTTGAAGAAATACAGAGTTAAACTTTACCCAGCCACAATAGCGCATTGTCATTTTCTCAAATTCTTTAGCCAAATGCTACTGATTTGGCATGATGCTCTTTTATGCTGAATCCTCTTTTTCAAGTCTATGACTGTAGACAGACACTGCTTTGAACAGCTTCTAAATCTCTTTGCAAAGAGTTCAAAACCTATGTTAAAAATATCTGAAAGATATAGTTAATTTATTCACACTAGTATTTTCAAACAATCTGTATGCGGTACGTATGGTAAAGTGCAACCAACTTTCTCACTATTTGTCACAATTGCTCCAGAGTGTGAGGACTCTGATAAGTTTAATATTTCTCCGATTAAATAAAATATGTGTTTTTAAATACAGTCCTATGTTGACAGTAACACTAATATGATACTTATTCAGATATTTAAATATTCAGATATTTATTCAGAACTATCTTGTTAAGAACCTTGATATTCTTCCATGTCATTGGACCAGGCTATGCACACACTGAAAATGTGTCATGGGGAAAATCCTGCTCAGTTTGCCCCAGATACCTTTTTTCTTGGAACATTCTGTTTAGAGCAAACACTTCTGTTTCTACAACAGAATGTGGTGATTCAGGCCTGATACTGATCACAGAAGCTGCAGAATACTTTAATCCAGACATTCTTTGCTGATAGCAATGAAGCTACAGGGATGTTGATTTCTTGAGTAGGTGCTAAGTAATCAGGGGCTTTTTGTTAAAAAAGTTTGAGTATTGTCTGACTCAGACTGAAACTAAACCAAACCAAAGACATCACAAGGGGTAACCTTACTTGTCAGTCATCTTTACAGAGTAGGTGGCTAAATTCCAATGTAATGATCCTTATCTTGATTAACAAGGGGCAGACTTTCAGTGGTAAAATGTTGAACCTCTACAGCTCTAGGCTAAATCCCAAACCTGGAAGCTAGAACAGATCCACCTACTATTAGAGTGGGCATGGCACAGAGGAGAATGCATAATATATACTGAAATTATTCACTCCTACTCGACGTGAATTAATGAAATTTTTAACAGCAGTATTGGAGATAGAGGCCAATCATGCAATTTTCTTAATAAAAGCCAATAACCCAACAGCTGTAAACAAAACATTGATTACAATCCTTAGATTGTAACATTCAATTAAATGGTTAGTTAGGGGGACAAGGAACGTTCCTAATACATATTTATCTGCCTTCCACATCTTTTATAAATATACTAAATCCTCTAGTGCAGAACGAAAATTTTAAAGATTATCCCATTTCACATATTTATGTTTTTCCCTCTCCATTTCTCTTGAAGAACTAGCTCTAGTTACACAAAATTATGTACATTCTAGTTATAATTCACTGTGGAAGAGCATGTCAAAAATGAGACTTTGAGAAAGATGTGATTCAAGTACTTTTGCTTAGTTAAGTGGAGGCAGCTACATAATTAGCCAGCTTTTGGTAAAAAACACCTTCCTAAATAAACATAAATAAAATAATCATAACAAAACTCAGTGTAATTGTGTTCTTTATCTGAAGCCTCTATCAAGAGCAACAAATAATCTTATTAGTGTGTAATTATTAAAATTAAAGAGGAAACAAAGTGTGGGGGAAGGAAACTACAGCCTAAATTTTGGAAAGGTGAAATAACTGTGATCCCAGGTGTCCTGAAGCTGATGGTCTGTATTATGTCACAAAATGAAATAACAAGCCAGTAAACACAACATATGATTCATATCCTGGTACTGAACTCAAAACATCTAGAAATAAGTGGAATAAGCAAAAATATTTAATGAAACAGCAGACCCTGATTTCTGAGGTACCTTGAACTTGCTTTGTTTTGTCCACCACTGGAATGAGTTTTTACATTCCAAGAAGGAAGTATTTATTGCCTGTTACAAAACAAAGACATTTTAAAACATTGGATATGAAAACCTCATATCTCACATACAGCATTAGTCATCACAAATTAATGATAACAAAGGGAAGTATAACAGCCAAATTTACAGCATCACAGCAGCTGTTAGACACTACATGCCAGTTCCTACATTGTCAAGCTAGAGATGTACTTACTGGAGCACGTGTTATGAATTGTCGTAAGTTCACAAAGTGCCCTCTCCAGGTCTACAGCTTATGAAGAAAAACATCAGAAGTGTGGATTCAAGCTTTTTATATAGAACCCATAGTCAAAATGCAAGTGTGCAATACTGAAAAAAAAAATTACCTATAAATATAGGGATTTGAGCAGCGTAAATACTGACATCAAGGATGAGCTTTTGTGGCCAAAGGCAATATAAAACTACTGAGTCAAGGAGGTATGCTGTCCTCAGCCTGTGGTAGCTGGGCCACAAATACAGGTTAATCAACCCACAGCTGCTTTGGCTAATAGAAATGGACATTTTAGCTAAGTCATAAGCTCTTGCCAGAGGTTGCAAATGTTCCAGCACAGATCTCCATGGCCATTCTCCAAATCAGGGAATGATGTCTCAAATATTTACTCTGTAAAACAGAAAGTAAAATGTGATGGAGTTGAAAAACTGCATTAAATACTATTATATATTATTTGTAAAAAATCTAGGTTATATTTTGAGTCCCTGAGTTTAATTAGCAATAGTTATGGAGGATGCTTAATTGTACTAGATATTGGAGGTGACATTTCTTTTCAGCACAAGATAAAACCTGCACATACTATTACTGATACTTGTGTTATTCTAGATGTCAGTCATGAACAGAAGCCCATAAAGAATTTAAGACACCCAGTGTTAACATTGATTCCCCTAAGCATGTGAGTCACAGGGCAAGGTCCTGGATGTTTTCAATGCATATTATGTGAAAACTTGGAAGTAGAAAAAGGTGATAGTCTGAAATAGAAGGGAGATTTTTCAGAGTGATGAAATTCTACACAGAATTAGGGTCAACAGATGCACAAGACAGCTTTTATTGAGTACTAAATAGTTTCTCTTTGGATCAGTACTTTCTCTGTTGGACTTCAACAAAAATACATTTTGTACATATATGATCCTCTGTTTCTGCCATATCACAGCTCACTACTGTAAGGAGCCAACAAAGAGTTGTTAGATGCATATAATTTTTCTTGCCTAACATGATATGTTAGTCACTTCATCTTTTATCTCCCATTTGCAATTAAAGTATTTGAAGTGGGATTGAGAACTGTGTTTTCAGATCTGTATCTTGGAGACAGATATAAGAAAAAGGACAGATGATTTTAAAACTTGTTTTTGTAGTTGGCTGAAATAAAATGGAGTAATTCCATCAATCTGTTTGTAATTCCTTGAAGTTATTTATAGCAACTACTTTGGAGTCCTATCAGGATAACATCTTCCCCATCACATACCAAAGACTTATTTTTCTGGAACAAAAGGAAAGATCATGATTGTATGTCCTGAACAAAGTGCTCTTAAGATTTTGAGGGCGTGTTAACTGCTGCAGAACGGCACCACTGTGGGTTTCCGCCTGTCTGCTGACGGTTTTGCTGCATCCAGGTGTGGAATGTGATGAGAATGAGAAGCCGATTTGTGGCTTTCCTGTTAATTCAGACTTCATTTTGTGAAGTAAGGAATCAGCAAATTTTATCTTGTTTCTCAGCAGAGCTGAAGAAGGAAGGGAAGTTCATTAGGCACTTTGGAAAATTCTTCCTTTATTCTAGCTTAATTTTTTTCTACTGACTTGCTCCATTGATATTGGCAAAACTATCCAGGATGATTTGAAATGATTGAGAAAGCCATCGCCACTGGCCTTTCCTCTGCATTGTCCTCAGGAAGTGGAAATCATAGTTTTACCAAGTCAGTTGTAAATCAAATACTCACCTTCAAATAATTCAGCCAGTTAAATAAAAATTATTCATCTTGTGACAGAAGGGAGACAATTCAGTAGCTATGTAATCTTAGCAGCAAACAAGGCTAAAGTTAAGGCCAGTTGTAGGTAAACTCAGCCCCATGGTGAGGAGGGTCGGGGTGGCTCAGCCCCGCAGTGCAGAGGGTTGAAGTGGCTCAGCTCCAGTTGGGCCCAGCATGGGCTGGCAGAAGCTTCCAGAAGGTGCTGCAGTCAACCAGGGCACATTGTAGGGCATCTGCAAATATGAGCCAAACCACAGCTATTTGAATGGCTTCCTGTCCTGCCTATGTGGAATTCTGTGACCTACTTCTTGCAACACCCCAGTGAATAAACACATCCCCCTACCTGAACTTTAGATTAATTTCCAACAATAATTTTTAAATATTTTTATCTTGATTTTCCCTTTTATTCCCTCTTGCATGCTGGCCAGCCTGAGGACCAGTCTGTAGCGGCTCCTCTCCTCAGCCCTGTTCCTCCCCAGCTGGGCTGAACTCCATCTCAAACGCAATGTAAGTAGAAAATTCAGCTTTCTCATAATTAAAGGTGAGAGGAATATATTCCTATCATTCATACAAATGCAGTATGATATTTATATCGATACACTTCTTTCCATGACAGTTCCTCCAGACAGTAAAAGCCTTTCTAAATTACCCAGCTTCCCACAGCAGGGTCTGGCAGGATTTTTGTATGGGACATCTCAGTGTTTTTCTTCTCAAACCCAAAAGAGTGAGAGACAGCTCTGCTCCTGGAGAGCCTGCAACAGAGAAAAAGAAATCTGGACATGGGAGAACAGTGTCAGAGGCTGCAGCAAAATCCCATGTCCCAAAAGGCACCTCCATCATGGTCACGGAGCAGGGTGTGCCCGAGGGGGAGCTTGGCAAGGGGAGCAGAAAGGAAGCTCACCCTTGTTTTATTATTAAGACGCTGTCTTAGAAGGAAATCGGCAAATAACACATTTCTGTAATGATAGCCTATTGTTCTGTGTTTCACAGTAGAATCACTGCAGTAGTTACGGGTGAATCTTGAAAAGCAGCATTATCAGCTATATTGTCTGCAGGTTTGATCCCATGTGTTGTGGTTTAAG
>VYZX01019226.1:0-26589 GCA_013401335.1 Brachypteracias leptosomus
ACGTTGGGACGCCAATTTTCCGTTTAAGACTCCTCAGGGCAACCCCCCATGGAGCAGATTCAGTTTCACCCCTCTTCTCCCTCCCCTCTTCCCTCCCAGGGGAGGAAGAAAGGCCTCACACAAAGCTGGAAAGTTAAGATTACAACTTTTAACAGGAAGTAAAAAAAGGGATATCAAAGGAAGGGAAATATACGGAGGTAAAAAGGGAAGGTATATATACAAATATATACAACACCGATCCTCGGATGCCACTGGATTTCTCCCGAGCCACGTGGAGTTGTAGCAGAGCAGCCACAGAGACGTCCGGAGCCAGCAGCAATTCCAGCGAGGAGGGGGTGAGCGGAACTTCCTGTGTCCTTTTATAGAGTGTGGTAGGAAGGGGAGTGGAATAGCTGCTCCACCTGTTCCTCCCCTTCCCCAAACCTTAAACCACAACATGGGGGAAAAAAGAACTTGTGTCTTCATGATAAATTTGTTTCTTCAGAAGACCTTTCTTATGACCTATTTTGTCAGCAAGTTCTTGTATCTGGGAAGATTATTTCTGTTGGCTAGACAATTTCAGAATGATAGAGTGAGATTAATAATATAAATACAGGTTTCCCTTGTTCTATTGATTTATTAGGTCTCAAATCTCTGAACACTTGCCCATCTTAGTCATTTTACTTTTGAGAGCAATGACAAAGAAGTTGCTCACATGTATGAGTGTTTGTAAGAATGAGCATCTTTGTCAAGGGTAGCTGATTAGCAACATATTAAAAAGAAAGAATGCCTCCTGTGGAAGTATCATAATATTTGAGATGAATCAGATATGTAGAGGCATAATCCATTACTAGGAATTGTAAGAAGGAGAGGCTTAAGAGCTTTGTCTGAAATGTGGTAATGTCCCTGCTCCTATTCCATCACAATGCACAGTAGCTTAAGCACTTTCACTTTAGACGTCATTTCATCCATTGTGGACGTACAAAAGTTACTTGTCTGAGGCTGAGATTTCATGATTCCCTTAAGCCAATCTATGAGTGGGCCAGTCCTGAAAAGAGCAGTCTTGGTCTACCTGTGTTTGGCCACGTGTTCCCCCTTCCCTTGTGCCATACGTATATTAACACTGGTATAATTGAAGGGAGACTTGGATCAGGGGACTGTTCTTACCAAGACTTGATTTTATTCATCTATTTTTTTCTGAAGGGAGTTGAATACCAAGTTGCATATGGCTCAACAAACAGTGTTGTCTTTGCAAATAGGCAGACTATGTTTGGTATGATCAGCAAATTGAGAAGGATATTATTTCCTTCTGGCACTGGTGAGGCTGCACCTGGAATACCGTGTTCAGTGGTTGGGGCTCCCTGCTTCTGAAAGCATAGGGAAAGATTGGAGGGAGTCTAATAAAAGGCCATCTGGTCTGAGCTCTGTTGAAGGAGCTGGGCTTATTTAGTCTGTTGAGGTGAAGATCCATAGCCAACAACAGCTATTTAAAGGAGAGTTACAAACAGGATGGAGTCAAAACACTTTTGGCAGTGCTGGGTGATATAACAGAGAAGATGGCCATAAACTGCAGACTGAGAGATTCAAATAGGGCCTTGTGAGGCTGATGCCACACAGAGCAGACTTCCCACTGAGGTTGTAGAATCTCCATCGTTGGTGGCTTTCAGGACTTGACTATCAAAGCCCAAGCTGAGCTGAACTCATGCTGGTGACAGACCTTCTCCCAGTGGGAGGCTGAACTAGATAACCTCCACAGGTTGCTTACAATGAACATTTCTCTCTCACCGTGAAAGTTATTGTGAAGATGCAGTCTAAGTCCAAGAACTCTTACAACACAAAAAAAGGAATGGATACTTACAAAAAGAAATTTGCTGATTTATCTCATGCTAACATAGACTTCTACGGCAGGCTAAGTGGCTGTTTCTTTCCATTAATTATTAAATCTTTTAAGACTAGTTTAGATTTTGAACATCAATGCTGATACACCCAACTTTTGGTGAGGGGCATCCCAGCCTAAAAAATGTCATTTCGCCTGATGGAGTGGGAACGTTTTACACTATTGTTATGTCTTTCATTGCCGTCATCTTACCACAGAACTGAAATTTAAATTAGAAAATTTCCAAATTACTACAGATGTTTAGTATTGAGCTATCTTCCAGAAAGATCTTTTCTACCATGATATAGCAACTTCCTTACAGAGATAACAAATTAAGTTTCAAGACATAGCTTCTGTACAGTACTTTAAGATTTCTGTATTTCTTTATGATGTAAACCTACAAATATTTGAGTGTGATTTGTATGTTTTATATGATTTTAGTCTTGGAAACTCAGGACATGCCATCTCTCAACAATAATCAATGAATGTATGGGTCTAAACAAGCTTAATTAATTCTCTCTCACACACACACAGAGACTCTGTGAAAAACAGTGCTCTCTACAACCTCCCTGTCATGTTGTTCACGTGTCTAGTAGAAGTGGTTGTGTTTTTGTTTGTAACTAAATCTGTATCTGTCAAGCACAACAAAAAGGGTATCTACTCCTCCCCCACAGTAGCAAACTATGGTGGGGAAATTCGTAAACAGAGGCTTACTGGTGAATCATCCACATCCACAAAGTCTGCCCTGTACCAGTGTGCAGAGAGAGGCACAGCTGTCAGTTTGCAATGATTCCCAGCCTCTGGAAGGCATACATTGGTGAATTAAAACCAAATCCCCCCATGATCTTTTCCCAGACCTGCTGATGTAGGGGAAGATACACCTGACTTGCCTGTAAACATGGGACCTTAAACAAAAGAAGTCCAAAAAAGCAGTGGTCTGGCAGGGATAGTGCTGACACACATCTAGCTTTTGGACAACTTTCTGGCAGCAGTCATAGCTCAAGCCTTATTTTGAGTTAGACTATCTACACTGCTGCAGATTTGCAATATTGGCACTAATTTATTTTAGTAAGGAAAAGAGAGAAGCTAATAATCTGTACTGTTGTGCGGGGACCTTTGAGTGAGGAAGACAATGTTTAGAGCTGCAAAAAATGTCAGACAGACTCTTTGGATTGTAATGAACCAGGGAAGCAGTTGTTAGCAGGACGTAGAGGATCAGCAAAAAGTCAGAAGTTCAGAAACCAAGTCTCAGCTTGTTCTTCCTTATCAATCAGGATAATAAACTGCACACAGACAAGCAGCCCCTCTCAGTAAAGCCTTAGAAAGTCTTTGAATTAAAAGTGGAAAGAAGATCTTCTGAACTGCTTCTTCTGCATCACTTCAGATTGTGGCAAGTTCATTTTTCATCCAGCAGTGAAAGAAACAGGCCTGGATGATCTGAGACCAGGCTTTTCATGCTTTTCACTGGGGATTTTTCTCAAGCTTGCTGTTAAGGTGTTTTCAGTTTGTCAGATCTGCTGGGGACACTTGTGAGTCTCTCAATGGATGGTTCAACTACAAGTTTCATGCTGCTGAGCAGCATCAAAATAATTCCTCTGTATCATGCAACTTTATGCTGGTTTAAAAGTTCTGATCCACCTATCAGCAGCAGAGCTGCCAGAATAAACATATTTTTCTCGTTCCTTTCCCTCACACACGCTACAAACTCTTGCAGTAGTAAAACCCAGTGATTAAGGTTTTTAAAATATATTGAAAGATGCAGGGTCAAGTACCATTACAACAGTGGGTTACTGAAAGACAGCCTCTTATCTGTATGGTGAAAGTACTTCTAAATAACTGGCAATGTCACTGTGGTGCTATAAAGGTCAAACTACTCAGTGTATGTATTTCATATTCTATGTTTCTGGGGGTTTTTGCATTCAAGTCAAGATCACAACTAAAATTCAGTCTCCTATTTGTCATTCAAGGCTGGGGATAGTTTCAGCAAGATTGTGGAACCACTTTTTGTACTGAATTTGTATAAAAATATATGCACATGTGTGTGTGTGCCTGTGCACACACGTGCCTGTATATGCATATATTCGCTTCAGCATCCTTGTTGCTGTTAGAGATGTAATTATTCAGCTGAGTGTTAAAATGGAGATTTCAGAGAATTATGCTTTAAAACATACTGTACTGTCTTGTTGTAGTAGAACTTTTTCCAGCTTATCAGAATTATCTGGTAACTTGATTACATTCCCTGTGATTTCAATTGATTCTGGTATTTGGATTCTAAACAATAACTTTGTCCTATAGCTTGATGCTAATACCTGAAGCAGCTCAATCTCAAGGGATACTTTTAAATATTTCTTCCATGTGTCTATATAATTGTACATTATCCAAAATAACTTTTAAGACAGACAGATTCCAAATAGTGATGTGTGAATAAAATAGTAACTGTACATTTACAGACTGTTTGTTTGTTATGGTGGAGTTTTATTTCCTTCATTTCTATACTTGAATATTTTGCAGAGTATAACTGCACATTTATATTGACTGTTTGACTTGCTCCTCTTGCCTGGGAGGACTTGGAAGTCTTATATGAGAAAGGAATATAATAAGTCTGTCACTATTATTGGTTGCTACCTCCAATAATAAAATATTAGGAGGCTTAAACTTTTTATTTAAGTGACTGTTGTCACTGCAGTATTGTACATCTACAAATGTGGAAACAAAAAGTCCTGCTACATGAATGCATTCGGCTGGAGTCTATGAAGGTGATAGTTATATAAATGTAACTAGACGTTTATGTAGTTCTATTTTTAAATTCTTCCTCCAGAAACTCCTTTTTGATAGTTATTTTGCAGCTGTTAAAAAATGGGTGCTGAAAATAGAACTGAATTTTTCATGCTGTCTTTGATTTCTATAAGTTTTGTTATATTTGGATGTAATTATGGCAGATCTTAAAATAAAGAAATTATAATTTATTTCTTTTTCTTTTCAGAGTCACAGTGTACACTCTGTGGGGAGCCTGAAGGTGAGCATGTTTTCCTACTAATATTTTTCAAAGTAGCTAGAGGTGAACATTTGAGTCAAGTGATACACATCTACAATAGATTGGAAATGGTATCTGAATGATGAGAATCAATGAAAGATATTCTTCCCTATGTTAGATACCAAAAATGAACTGAATTAAGCTGCATAAAGCACAGTACATGCTCTAGGCAGCAAATACCTTAAAGGACAAATACTCCATTAGAGCAAAAATTGAAGTATTTACTTCTTATTCTTTTCTGTGTTTGTCAAACTAATTTGGGGTAAGAGAGAGTGTGAAGAGACATTTAAGGACATCACTTTGAGGATGGAAAACAAAGAGATTGGACATAAAAGGGAAATGAGAAAATGTTTTTATATTTGATATTACATTTACAGAGAACTGTGAGAAGCTAACACTTTTTAGCAAGTGAAGTGAATAAATATTACTTCTGAAATAAAGATAATTAAGCAATAACTATTATGCAGTGTAAATACATGCCCACGTGAAGGTGTTTGGTGGTTTGTTTTGTTTGGGTTTTTTCCAAGTGATGAATTAAATGCCGAAGCGAGACCCACAATTTACCTAAATGAACATTGAAGCAATGAGATGGTGATTTTTAAAGTAGGTCATTATTGAGAAAAATCTCTCTTACTTATTTATTTATTAACATTGGTGCTATTACAAAGTAAATGTCAAAAAGCTGACCTTACTTTCAAATCAACCATCTGGTGTCTTTCTAAGAAACTTAGTCCAAAATAGCAAATGTAAATGTTGCAGCAAAGTATATTAATTTAAAAAAAAAAGAAAATTATAGATTCTATGCTGTTCCGAAAGAATTCAGCTTTATATTTTGAATACTTTCTGAAAAACTATTTAAACTTGTAATGTTTTATAAATTTAGGAGGGAGAAGTTATTAAGAGATGAAGCCTGGAAGCAAAAGGCTTTGAGACCTTGCAACTAATGAAATAACTCAGTAAATTAAACATTAATTATCTGCTTCTCCTTTGTTATCAACTGACAAATAATTGTTTTAGAGATTTGACTTTTCATTCCTTTAATACACAGTCAGTTCTTGATTTGCTCATTTTATTTGATAAATTTATAATAGCACAGATACACATATGAAAAGGGAAAATAAGACAGTTGTTTGTCTTTTATGAGATATTCCTTTCATGATAAGGTTGTCCAACTTTAAAGTTACACATTGGATTAGTTCCGTTTTATTGCATGCATAACAATAGTTGTCCTTTCTTTTCATTACCACTTTTTCATACCTGTTCAGCTTTGCAAATTGTGATAAATGTATATGGACTTTGTAAAAAGGGATCTCCAGAAAAAATCACCAATAAAAATGTTTAGCATTTATACGACTAAAACCTTACAATCAAAAGATAATTACATGTATTCCTCAAGAACATAATGTTCAGGTTTTAGTTGAGTAGAAAAGAACTTTCCCTGGAGTGAATGTCTCCTTGGATCACCATACTCTCCCCTCAAACAGTATTGCTAGAATGGTAATTATTAATTTCCTGCCTCAATTTTTTAAATATTGACATTAATGCCTGCTTAGATTAGTGACAATACTTAGAATTTTAAGCTTTTTCCTTGCCAGATTAACACAATTTTTGATCTAACATTGAACATTCACTCAAGTTTTAGATGTGATTTTGTGATGAAGTAGTTTCTCAATAGATATGACTTTAGTTTTTAGAACATCATTCTGAAAGAAATTTCATATCTTTGTTGTGTAAATCAAAACAAAAAGGACAACTCAAACCTAAAACCCCTATAATTTTCCTCTGGAACATTCTATAAATTTTCTTATTAAATTATTTGAGTTATTTAGAAAACTAGGGAAGAACTAAAAAAATCAACTTTTTGCAATGTTTTAATTGGAATTTCTGACTTTGCTCTGTAGTCTTCTTCAGAAATTTGAGATACTCTGTGGCTTGTAGTTGTTGGTATCTGAGGCAAAGTCAAAGAACATCAGTTAATGGTAGATATCATTTGCCTCCAGGTTCCTTTTTTCCTACTTCTTTTCAGAAAAAATCAAAGTTCACTAAGTACATTAATGTATTTCAGTATATTAAGATGAATTAGCAAAATTGTAGATGTCAAGGATCCATAGATAAATGTGTGCGTGTGTCCTCCTTTGCAGCTCATCTAAAAAGAATGAGTTGGACAACACTGATGTCTCTGAGAATCAGTCTTTTGTATGAGCTGCAAAGGCTTGTGTGTTCTTTGTCAAAAATCATGGATTTGCTCTGTGTTATTGGCAAGCACATCAGCTACCATTCCTGTCAGTGTGAGATGTTTGAAGACCAGGAGGCCTACTGTATTCTGGAATGAAACTAAAGCTGCAGAAGGCAGAGCTGGTGGACTTATAAATCCCATGAGTGTAGCTACTTTGAGCTGCTCCATCTTCTGGAAATGCAAGAGCAGCAATGACATATTTTCAGACAGATGTCAACAGCTGCCTTTGAGGATGTGATCTGCTGTTGGCAGATTATGTTGTCATGGTAAACACTGTTGGGTTTTTTTCCTTTTTTTTTCCCTGTTCAGATTTTAAGTGAGGATGACGTAGACACGTGTTGAGCTCAGTCTTCATGACAGAAAGACTGGTGTAGTCATGAGAAGCTTCAGGAACAGTTATCCCCATTAATCTTCAGGCAGATGTTTCTGTTCTGTCTAACTCCTGGTATTTTTCACATAAGTTTTTGAAAAGACTATATTAACAACTATAATATTCCATATTACCGAAACAGCAAACAAGTAACTCTGCTGTCAGTAGACCACTCTGTCTTCTCAAAGCCTATGTAAATGGATGTCTTTCTTCCAGGCTTTTTCAATATCCTTCACAACTCCACTAGTGAGTTACTGTTTCTATTTATGGCTTTTGCCTCTGTATTTTATGATTATTCTGTTTCTTTCCTTCTTAAAGATAAATGGGCAGTCCTGTACAATGCCAGCACTTTTGAGCTTTTGTAAAATTCATAGAATCATAGAATGCTTTGGGTTGGAAGGGACCTTTAAAGGTCATCTAGTCCAGCCACCCTGCAGTGAACAGGGACATCTTTAAATCAGGTTTCTGAGTCCCTGTCCAAACTGACCTTGAAGGTTTCCAGGGATGAGGCTTCTACCACCTCTCTAGGCAATGACCTGTTCCAGTGTTTCACCACCCTCATTATAAAAAAATTCTTCCTTATACCTAAGCTGAATCAACCCTCTTTTAGTTTAAAACCAACACCCCTTGTCCTGTCAACAGGCCCTGCTAAAACGTTTGTCCCCATCTTTCTTATAGTCCTCCTTTAAGCACTGAAAGGCTGCAATAAAGTCTCCCTGGAGCCTTCNGTAGTTACTGGGATCCTCCTTTCTACGATTTTTAATAATGATGACTGCAATGTTTCCATTTTTGCAGTCACCAGGGACTTCCTCTGGGACTTTTCAAATATTATGGAGTGTGACTTGGCAACATCATCAGCCAATTACCTCAGGGCTCTGGGATGCACCTCGTCAGATCCCATAGACTTACGTTTGCTCAGGTTCCTCAGGTAGAGGAATAATAATTAATAAAAAACCAGTTGTCAACTTACAATGAGAGGAACTTTGATCCCACAGTTCCTGTCTTGTGGTCCATCAACTCCAGAAGTGTGAGGAGAGAGGTTGCCAGTGAAGACTGAGGCTAAAAAGTTGTTGAGAACCTCAGCCTTCTCATTGTCTATGTTATCAGCTTGCCAGTCTTGCTCATCAGGGGGGTACGCTTTCTCTGACCTCCCTTTTCTAGTTGACATACCTGTAGAAACCCTTCTTGTTATTCTTTGCATCTCTTGCCAAGTTCAGCTCTAGCTGTGCTTTAGCCTTCCTGACCCCATCTGAACATCTGAACACATGGATCTGTAAAATGTGGTGTTAAAAAGGAATACTACTGAATGGGAATGTTTCTAATGAAGTTTGAGAAGAATTAATACAATGTCTGGCTCTGACCAAAATTTCAATCTGTCACCTATTTCAACAGAAGAAAATAATGATAAGGATGCAACTTTTTTCAGGTAGTGCTAGAAACTATAGACTACTGGATCCAGGTAAAGCATCATTGTATGCCCTGCTTCTCCTTAAACGCTTCTCTTTTAAAACCTGAGAGAACATGGAAAAGTGCATTTTTCCAAGTATCTGCTACTGACAGTTATGGGAGACAGAACACTGGGAACACTGGCCTTTAATCTGACCCTCTGTTGATGATCTTAAGGGCTTGTTGGGTTCTTATCAGTTTGAGATAAAAAAACAGTGGCTAGGTGTAGAACTTTGTTTGGATATCCATGGGAGAGAAAACCCAGGTTAACTTTGCTGTAGGTATTAAGCTTTCTCTCTTGTTACTGTGATGCTGATGGCAATTTCCAATTTATTTAGAAGTATTCTGTGATGAAAATAAGCTTCTCTGTGTAGAACCTTCTGATGCATTATTAGAGTGCTAGAATATGCTGAGCAATTATGTAGAGACTGTGGAGTAGGTAGTAGGCAGTTCTATCTATTGTTCACTCTGTTATCTAGTATCTCTTGATCTTGCTGTCTACATACAGACTGTAGCATTCTTATCTCATTCTCTTAGAGATATTATTAATGTCCTTTCAACTGCATAGCATTTAGTAATCAAGTCTGGCTCACCATGCATTGTAATAGATACCGATATACACAAAGGCTATGAGTAACAATACTTTTCTGCTTTGCATACTAGAACTACTCTATCCTGAAATACTGAGTTGAATCTTTGCTTATCACCAACACCAGAAAGCAATATAGCAAAGAATTGGGAATCTAGAGATATATAGTAAACTTACCAAGATACATAAAGAGCAATCCCACATGAATGAATATTGAGATGGTTTGCTCCATGTAATTTAGAGAAGGTACCAATTAAAAAAAAAAAAAAAACAAAACAAAAAACCAAAACAGAGTACATCTACCACACTTCCCTAATACTGTAGTAAATTATGCATCCCATTTTCCATGGGATCATAGAAACCAGACACTCTAGTTTCATAATATATCCAGACAAAGTAAACACTCAAAAGCAGAACTGTAACTGAGAAAAGCTGTGGAACTTGCTGCCACAATGTGGCTTCTGAGATTGACCTCAAATTCAATTAGTACTGGATGTTTCAGTGAATAGTAAGAATGTTGCAACAGATGAGGGATAGAGGGAAGTCCAGTTGTTATCAACATATGTTGTTATACAAACAAAACCCTCAGCCTTTTAATAGATAAAGGAGATACATCTCCTAGGGGTAGGTTATTATAAATATTTTTTCATTTTTGTCTTTTATTAACTTTTTAGTTACTGTAGCCTGAAACTGAATACACTACTAGGCAAACCTTTGGCCTTGTGGAAATCCTCATATTCCTTCTGCAAAGGCCTTTTGAGTTTCTAAGAGTCAACCTCCAATGGAAATAATCCCCCTCTCCTATCTCATCTAGATAACTGGATCTTTTTAGGTAGATTCATACAATGGGGCATTTGAACTTTCTGTAGGTATCTGAGCTTGGGGGGGGGATTTCTATCCAAAGCATACAAGAGCACTCAGAGGGTGCCTATTTCTTAATATATCTGAAAGTGAACATTGTGGGGGTTTTTTTCCCTAAACTTATTCACTGGTTAAGTTAAACAGTTAATAAGATGCTACATGACTCCAAGTATCAGAAGATTGAGAATCTTCTGACAATTATATATTATAGAATCATAGAATTGGGTTGGGTTGAAAGAGACCTTAAAGATCATCTAGTTCTAACCTGCCTGCCATGGCAGGGACACCTCCCAGCTCAAAGCCCCATCCACTCTGACCTTAAACACATCTGGTGATGGAGCATCCACAGCTTCCCTGGGCAATGTGTTCCAGTGTCTCACCCGCTCAGAGTGAAGAACTTCTCCCTAATTTCTAAGGTAAATCTCCCCTTTTCTAGTTTATAGAATCATAGCATGGTTTGGGTTGGAAGGGACCTCCAAAGGTCAGCTAGTCCAGCCTCCCTACAATAAACAGGGGCGTCTCTAACTAGGTCAGGTTGCTCAGAGCCCCATCAAGCCTGACCTTGAATGTCCTGACCAGGATGGGGCCTCCACCACCTCTCTGGACAACCCGTTCCAGTGATCTATCACTGTCATATTAAAGAGCTTTTTTTCTAATATCCAACCTAAATCTACCCTTTACTAGCTTAAAACCATTACCCTTCATCCTGTCACTACAAACCCTCATGAATAGTTTTTTCCCTGCCTTCTTACAGGCCCCTTTCAGGTACTGGGAGATCACAATAATGTCCCCCTGGAGCCTTCTCTTCTGCAGGCTGAACAGGCCCAACTCTCAGCCTGTATTCATAGGAGAGGTGTTCCAACCCTCTAATCATCTTTGTGACTCTCCACCGGACCCTCTCCAGCAGGTCCACATCCTTCTTGTGTTAGGGACCCCAGAGCTGGACACAGTACTCCAGGTGGGGTCTCACAAGAGCAGAATAGAGGGGGAGAATCACCTCCCCTGACCTGCTGGCCAAATTTCTTTCAGTGCAGCCGAGGACATGGTTGGCTTTCTGACAAAATATTAAGATTGCTTTTTACTGTTGATTTACATTTCAAAGCTAAGATGCCAACATAATTTTGCCTTTCTCTGAGAAGAAATGAGTTTGTGCAAAATTTTTAGTGAAATTACAAGAATGCCAGAGTATGTGACTCTCTTGCTCATACAGAAGTCTATGTCAATTAAAAATAGAAGTTTTAAATATGATTAAAATTAGAGGATTGATTTGATTTTTTTTAGTAAAAGAAGATTTGAATGTTTTGAAAACAAAACAAATGGTTCTATTGAATTGTTTGCAGTTGCTCACAAGATGCATAGAAATTTTCAGTAGAATTTGAGAAATAAAAGAAATATAAATAAATAATTGGTGCCCTCTGTGCTCTGGTTAATACTAATGTGTTAGGGTCTTAGGGGTTGTTAAAATACAGAATCTGGACAGTAGGTAGTTCAGAAAAATACCTTAAACTTGGCTGTACGTCTTAATATTGATGATGTTCCATCTGGATAGTTCTGGCTCTGAATATAAGCATTTCCCTTGGCATCTAGTGAAAAACTATTACAGGCATATTAATAACTCCAGAGAATTTTACTAATCTTTATTTCACTAATCTTAGCATTTAGTAATCCACACTGAAAACTGGCAGTTTTGCCACTGTTAGCAATGACTTTCAAGAGTCCTGTAG
This sequence comes from Brachypteracias leptosomus, assembly GCA_013401335.1. NCBI lineage: Eukaryota > Metazoa > Chordata > Aves > Coraciiformes > Brachypteraciidae > Brachypteracias > Brachypteracias leptosomus. Next base: position 12,116 of record VYZX01019226.1, read on the forward strand.
TATTAACTTTTTTGTACTTAGTCTGTATTTACTCGACCAACAGTTATCAGTAACAAAAATTGAAGTTCTGAAGTTTCTGGAAGAAAAGTACATTTCACAACACATAAGGAAACAACACATAATAAAATCTACATTGCCTAATTTTAATATTGCTTCTTTTTCTGCTAATTATAAGAATTTCACAGTTGTTTCACAGAGAGTTTCTTTTTTTGCATATATAAAATGGAAACACTTAACTAGATTATTGTTCCTGCTACCAACATAATAATATTTCATAATGATTGCCTGAAGTGTTTGACATAGCGCTGACTTTATTCAGTCATGTATGAAAAAATTTACAGGGTCAAGGTCTTTGATCTTTCTGCTTTGATAGATTTGTATGCTGGCACCTTGGTGTTCAGGAATAGTCACATTTGTGCACCTGTGTGACCTTCCTTGCTAACATTTAAATAATAGGTTCTGGTAAAATCACTGGTACTATGAAACCTCCTCCTGATCTGAGTATTGCTAACATACCTTTCTTTTTTGTTAACACTTCAGCTACTACCCTCAAAGCAAAGTGATTTCATTTTTCATCTTCATGGAAACTTTTAAGTTGCATAGAAATGTATTGCTGTCATTCACCGTTGTGTAGTCTAAATATTAACCTTTTTTTAACTTGTGCTGGGTTTTATATAAAGTGAAGAGATGAGATATGTATCATGATTTTTAGCAAAGAGTTACAGCATGTTTTTATTCAAACAATATTGAACATCATGTTGCTACTGTATTTTCATGTTGCCTGCATTTTGGCAGACAGCAAAAGTTGTCTACAGTATGTCTGCTAGAGATTTGGTTGCAGAGAAAGCTCTCAGCCTCTGCTTATACTTGAAATATTTGAGAATTTAATTTTGAACTCTTCTAAATTCTGCAGTTTATATTTGTATAGTTTGTAAAGTTATACATAGCATTAGTTAAAGAAATACTTTTTTCTATAACAAGGAATAAAGTTGGTCATTTTATTTAGCCATACTAAAATCAGGAATGGGATATTTAAAGGACTAGAACCTATGCAAGCTAACTGTGAAATATGGTGATCTCAGTTTTGGTACATTTCTTTTCCAGACTGTCTTGTGGTACTTTAAGATAAAAATCTTAAAAGAAAAAAATCTGAGGTGCATTTTAAGAAAACAAATTATTTTCTTTGAAAACAGTGTTTTCCGGGCCTTCACTTGTCATTTATATTTAGAATAAATGAAACTCATTGTTCAGCTGTTTCCATTTCTTATATGCACAGGAAACAGCTGTGCTCAAAACTACATTGCTTTCCTTGTTTTTTTCATTTACTAATTCACTCTCCTGGGTTGTATAAAACTAAAAAAAAAAAAAAAAAAGCTGATTTAATTTGGACAAATAGGATGTAATCCCAAGTACAGGAGGTATTATTTGTACATTCATTTTATATTGTTGTGATTAAAAAAACAAACAAAACCAAACACAAGTACCATCTTATCTTTCCTCCTCCAATATGAATGAATAAATGAAAAGCTGATTTGATTTTGGGGGTGAGGGCGTGAGGGGATTGGCCTCAAAGGTTGTAGTCAGAACACACTTAGGTTGTGTGCAGCATTGGTAATGTGAATATTTCCTCTGCAAAGAGTGAATGATGTTATTTAGTCCTATAGAGGCCAGGACTCCAGTGTTTGCTGGAGTAGAGACCAATGTAAGTAAGGTCAGTGCAGCCCGAAAGATGCTGCTGTTTTAAATTAACCTTTGAAAAGAAGTATGTATGTGTATATATATATACACTTCCTTTTTCCATTTTTCTTATTTTGCTAAATGTTTAACACGATTTTACATTACATGAAATGTACTGTTTTGAGTAGTCATTGGTCTATGTCAGATTTGTTTGCTCTTTGAGTTCTGCAGCAGCATGTTGCTCTTAAAGTTATTTTAGAAATATGTTTCATAAATCACATTTCTTTTTTAGTGTAAACTGTGTTTTCCCTTAGCTTCTAATTTTCTTGCTCTGCAATGCGAGAAAATGCAAAAATACACAAACTCCAATGCAGTTAAGGTTTGTGTACTCATTCAACTGTAATGCTCCTTTCTACATATGCACAGCAGATCTCTTCAAGTTGATCAATAATGTCTCCTGAATAGCACCTGCAGCTTCTATCTTACTTTAAATTTTAGAAAGATACTGTTGTGCCTTTGTAGGATAAGAAATATGATGGATTTTTACCAAAACATACAAACTTTTTTTTTTTTTTTTAAAGGGGGCACATGTCAACATTCATTCTTTTTTAAACTTACTAAGGATTTGACTGAATGAATTTGAACAGCAAATCTTACGGTTCAGTATCAGGCTCTGCAGTGTATAGCTTGGAGTGGCCAGTTTGCAAGCTTGGTTTGCCTTTCACCATATTGATCCCTGGATCTGCCCCTTAGTCCCAGGGTCAGGGCATGCTCAGATGGTCAGTTTGGGCTCTGCCAGAACTGGTTTTTAAGGAAACTTGTGCCTGTCTTAGCTTGCAGCTCAAAATCTAAAAGGAGCCTTGTTCTACAGAGGAATTGTCAGCATCTTTGCTGCCTTCTATAAAAAGATGAACACCAATGAGAAGAAAATGATGTATAGTATCACAGAATCTGTTATATGCAAGAATAAGCTACTGCTCCTAGATCAGTGTTTAATTCTTCTATGTAGGGGGAAAGTCTTAAAAAAAATCAGTGGTTGTAAGGTTTGAGAAACACAGCTGTAAGAGAAAGAAAAAAACACCTTCCTTTCCTATCACCGCGCACTATGGCCTTCAAGATTGAATATTTCCAATCCATCTTTTGAAATTCATGACCAATTAAATTATATGATTATTATTGCAAACGTGTACGCATTTCATCCTGACTGAGCAGATCATGAATGATTCTTCCTTTGATTCTACATCATTAATCTGAAAGGTTTAAGAAACAGCGTACTAGGAAAAGGAACCCTTTTCTGAAGCCAAAACCTGCATTAATTTAAAAGACATTTCCACGCACAAGGAATGCTGACTTCTAGAGTGTACATTTGCATAAATCTTAGATAACTTCTGGCAACATTCACCTCAAAGATATATGAAAATCCTGAGCTCTTGCCTTTTGTAGAGCTACAACTGATATTAGCAGAAATATTATGTAGCAAAAGAGCAAGGATTTTCACAGCAAAGAACTTCAAGCAGAATGCTTTAGACTTCTGTACCTGCTGATTATTTTCCATCAGCTTTCATCATAATTTTAGTCGCTGGAATCATCACACACCTTATAAAATATTAAAGCCAAAATTTGTCTGTAATAATATGTGGCAAAGAAATAGCTTTGACTCTGTGCTTGGAAATACTCTTGTATCTGCTGACTGACTGTCCATGAAAATTAATAATAGGATGGCAGCAACTGTATTAATAGCAATTAGCTTGTGCAGTACTTGTCTCTTAAAAGTATTTCTGAAAAATCTTGACATGGTGCAGTTCCAGTTACTTGAAAACTTGATTTCCAGGTGTGTCAAGAGCTAGCATGTCCTCCACAGTATAGTTCCTACCCTAGTGCTTGTTTTACAGGTTTTAACCTCATAAAAAATAACTGAAACTTGAGTCAGTGGCTTCTTTTCCCACAGCTTATTTTAATCAGTGTTACAAATCCACTACCACTGTATGCCTCAGTGTGCTTTGTAAAAGGAACATAGTAAGCTGTTATGTTAATGCCACACAAAGGTCATGGTTCAGTCTATTTGTTTTACTTAATGCAAAAAATAATGCATTGAATGTGTTCTGTCAGATATAGGACTTTGGACACAGTACAATGAGTTGGAAGAAAAATAGATAATTTTTTTCACTTTTTAGAATGTACTCATTTTTTAATTAGAAACTTTGAATATTGAGCTCAGTTTCACTGATGCCCATTATTGGCCTTCTTTATGAGATGGACTAATTACTCAAACATGAAAATAATTTCTCTTTTAGCATATGTGGAAGTAGTGACTTCTTGGGGATTTTATTTAGTATTGAATTTTAATTATGCCATTACATCTTTTATTTGTCAAGTGTATCATGACAGTGTCATTTTTGAGAACTGAATGTCTGTGTTTGAAAATCAGACTCCATTCGAAAAAGAAGCCTCTTGAAGTGCTTCTCGGCTAACATGAAATAGTTACAGTGTTGAGATAGTCTTTGTGCTTTAACAAGATAATCCAAAACTAGTGATGGAACCACATTCCTGGTTTAGATTATTTTAAGTTATGGATTTCAGGAACTGAAATAAGGTTCTAAGTTAGTGTCATGAACAGCATCATGGAGATTTTATTTTTGCCTTTTCCTCAGTAATCTTCCGTTCATTCTATTGGTATAGAAGAAAATGAATTCCCTTACTGATGAAGAGCATATGGGTGCTCCCTCTGGAAGAAGGGGCAGGCTACTCAAGAAGAATACAGGCATCTAGTTAGGTCATGTAGGAAAAACATTAGAGAGGCAAAAGCTCAATGAGAAATCAGTCTGGCTGCTGTGGCAAGAGATAATAAAAAGCAATTTTACAAATACATCAATAACAAAAAAAAGAACCAGAGAGAATCTCCATCCTTTATTGGATGAGAGGGGAAACAGTGTCACTGAGGATGAGAAAAAGGCTGAGATACTTAGTCGCTTTTGCCTCAGTCTTTAATAATCACACCAGTTATCCTCAGGGTATTCTGCCCCTTGAGCTTGAAGACAGTGATGGAGACCGCAATAATCCCCTTGTAATCCAGGAACTGGCAGTTGATGACCTGCTGGGCCAATTGGACATGCACAAGTCTATGGGGACAGATGAAATACAACCGAGAGTGCTGATGGAGCTGGCGGAGGAACTTGCCAAGCCTCTCTCCATCATTTATCAGCGATCCTGGTTAATGGGGGAGGTTCTGGGTGGCTGGAAACTTGTTGATCTGATGCCCATTTACAAGAAGGGCAGAAAGGAGGATCTGGGGAACTACAGGCCTGTCAGCCTGACTTCAGTAACAGGGAAGATTATGGAGAGGTTCATCTTGGATGCACTCACACGGCGAGTGCAGGACAACCAGGCGATCAGGCCCAGCCAACATGGGTTCATGAAGGGTAGGTCCTGTTTGACCAACCTGATGTCTTTCTACCAGGTGACTCGCTTAGTGGATGAGGGCAAGGCGATTGATGTTGTCTACCTGGACTTCAGTAAGGCATTTGACACTGTTTCCCACAGCATTCTGCTGAAGAAGCTGGTGGCTCATGGCATAGACAGGTGGACTCTTCGTTGGGTTAAAAACTGGCTGGATGGCTGAGCCCAGAGGGTTGTGGTAAATGGAGTTAAATCCAGTTGGCAACTGGTCACAAGCGGGATCCCCCAGGGCTCAGTTCTGGGGCTGGTCTTGTTTAATATCATTATTGATGACCTGGATGAGGGGATTGAATACTCCCTCTGTAAATTTGCAGATGACACGAAATTAAGCAGAAGTGTCGATCTACTTGAGGGTAGGAAGGCTCTGCAGAGGGATCTGGACAGACTGGAACAATAGGCTGAGGTCAATTGTATGAGGTTTAACAAGGATAAGTGCTGGGTCCTGCCCTCGCTCACAACAACCCCATGCAGCACTACAGGCTTGGGGAAGAGTGGCTGGAGAACTGCCTGGCAGAAAAGGACCTAGGGGTGCTGGTGGGCAGCCAGCTGAACATGAGCCAACAGTGTGTCCAGGTGGCCAAGAGAGCCAACAGCATCCTGGCCTGTATCAGAAATGGTGTGACCAGCAGGAGTAGGGAGGTGATTGTGCCCCTGTACTTGGCACTCGTGAGACCGCACCTTGAGTACTGTGTCCAGTTTTGGTCACCACAGTATAAGAAGGACGTTAAGATGCTGGATCGGGTGCAGAGAAGGGCGATGAGGCTGGTGAGAGGTCTGGAGAATATATCTTACGAGGAATGCTTGAGGGAACTGGGATTGTTTAGCTTGGAGAAGAGGAGCCTTAGAGGAGACCTCATTGCTCTCTACAACTACCAAAAAGGAGGTTGTAGTGAGGCTGGTGTCGATCTCTTCTCCCAAGTAACTAATAACAGAACAAGAGGTAATGGCCTCAGGTTGCGCCAGGTGAGGTTTAGATTGGATATTAGGAAGAAGTTCTTTGCTGAAAGAGTGGTCAGGCACTGGAACAGGCTGGCCAGCATGGGGGTGGAGTCACTGTCTCTGGAGGTGTTCGAAAAATGAGTAGACGTGGCTCTTTGAGATATGGTCTAGGGATCAGGGTGATATTGGAGAAAGGATGGACTTGATGATCCTAGAGGTCCTTTCCAACCTAAATGATTCTATGATTCTATGATTTTCCTTTTGCATTTGTTTTCCTTTGTATTTACTCTGTATAAACTATAAAAATAATTTTGTGCTAGAAACAGTCATTTTCACCTTTCTGGCAGTAGTGAAGCATCTGATTTCGTGGTTGTTTAACCACTTCAATATTTGCTTACTGTCACAGAAACAACACAGAGAAGCTGAAGGATATTTCTGAAACTAAGCCAAAATATTCTACTTTTTTTGGTCGATACAAGCATGCTAGGCACTTTAAGTGCAGTTCAAATTTTGGCCTTTTCTTCTGTTGGCTAATCTGATTCTTGATACCATAAGGTTTATGTGTATGTTATGTTTTCTAGCTGGCCAATTGCTCAGAGTTTAAACCCAGCTTGGAACAGGGTCTCTTGGAATTATTTCTTTCATGTTGTAAAAATGCTCATAGAAAACACGTTATGATTGTCTCTGCCATGAGGAATTCTTTGGATGTATCAATATGTAGCTTAGGAATTCTGCTTGATACCCAAGATTCTCTGCCTGTAAAAGCTGAGTCAAGGTGCACTCTGGTTTTATTTATATCAGGCTTGTTTATACTCTGTCTTACTGAATGTCTTCATATTGACCTAAAACTTAGAAAAGGTAACAGAAGAAATTTTTGGTTTAGGGACAAGACTAATAATGGAGAGCTGCTAAACTTCAACAACCATAGATTTAATTACAGCACCTGCAGACCAAAACTTATGCCAAGGGCAAACTCAGCTTTCAAGTCTAAATTCCAGGTATTTGGTAAATAAGCAACAAATTCACTGACTGATGGAGGACTTCAGGTAGCAAAGGGGTCAAATTCCACTTAATAAAGGAGAAACCAGAGTTGTGGAATAGAACTGAGGTTTTAGATGGTGGGACTTGAACAAGAGTAGAATTGTGAAAACATAAAGAACTACCATCAAAGGATAGTTGAGAGCATCAAGGAGAGACAAACGCATTTGTGATTCCTCAAAACAACATATCTGCGCTTCAACTTCTCATTCAGTGAAGTGAGAGAGAGACTATGGAAGGAGATTAATCACACCCATTTCTGTTACTGGGGAAACCAAATACAGCACCGCACCGAGCAAAAAAGCTCAGCTGTGAATGTGGTACAAGATGTCATAACATAGGCACCAAGTCCAACTTCACCATTGACATTCTTGCTCTATCCCATTGATGCAGTTTTTTCCAGCCCCATCGTCTCTAAAGGATGACAGGTTTAAAACCCACAGTGAATTTGCTCCTGTTTTAGTATTTTAATCTGTCTGTGGAAAACATCTGTACTCTGCTAAACAACATAGTAGCTTTTTGCCATAATTACTTCACAGTAGCAAGCTCGGGATGTCTGAATGACTAGGCATCCCAAACTGAAATTATTGATTTGGTTGAAACGGGAAGGTTAGTGAAATTTTGTACTAAGTTTCTTCTACAAGATAGGTGAGGTCGAAAACTTTATGCCTGCATCTGTGCTTTATTCCTAACATTATCTTAGGATAAGATCAGCCTTTGAATATGAAGACATACAAAGACTTGTGCAAGATCTTGCTTACTTTGTAATAAGTTTTAACTAGACATTGACAAATCAATCATTTCAACTCACAGGGGAAAGAAACAGGCAATTTGTTACTGTCTCCAAGAATGATGGAGATAACAGGCAGAAGAGTTGGAGGAGGATCCAAAGTGGAACGCTGACAGAAGCAGAAACAAAATACAGCCCTAGCTGATGTATAGTCGGCTACTATCCCTGCTGACTGATCTCAAAGTATTGCGATTAAAGTACACTTGCTACTTGGGTCTAAATAGTTACCATTCTGTTGCAAATGTAAGTAAAAATGAGACTGCCTATTAACATATGATGAGGTATATTTTCAGTTGAATCTTCAGAAACAACAAATTTTAGAGACATAAATTGAGTACTTGTAATTAAAAAGAGATAGTAATGATCCACATTGTGTTTCAGGACACTCCTGCAGATCCATTATTAAATAATATATCATATTAAACAATATATTATTGTAAGTAAAAAAAAATAAATTACGGTCACTCTACATAGCTTTCATTATGTCCTTTTTTGTCAGAGGGTATTTTCTCCAGAAAAACCTTTTCCCAGAGAAATAAGTGGCTCCAACTGAGAATTTCAAAAGACCAACAAATCAACCTTTAGATGACTTCTAAGATTTAAAAGCTGTGGTAGTAAACAGTGCAATTAAACACTACAATTTATTTCTGAAAGATATGTAGGAATCCCAAATAAGGACATTTTTTTGGTTTTAAAGCCTGGTTTATTATCAAGGGTACTTTTAGTTTGGGTGGGGTTTTTTTTGTTGTACTGAAAGATCAGTGTCACATTTTAAGCTGTTGCGAATTGGCTGTGATCACAATGCCCTGCCATTCAATAGACAGCAATGTGACCACAGTAATAGAAGGCTCTGAGGCAGAATCTAATGTATATAGCTAGTTACAAGTACCTAATGTGTACACTATGGTCAGGCATATTTTATAGTGATTGGATGGTTACTAAATTCTAAACTTCAAAAAAGTATGTTTTGGTTGAGTTCACAGATACCTGCTTAGTAAGCCATACAATCAGAAAATGCATCAAATGTACAATGAAACAAAAAAGAATTTATGAAATAGAAGTGACACTGTGTAGCAGAAGCAACACTTCAATTTATTTTGAAGAAATTAATGATAATTGTTTTCACACTAAAATGTAGGAACACAGCAGGGCAATTCCAAGAAGTCCCAGGGTCTTCGTCTCTTACTGGCTTAGAAAGAGATAAATGCATTATAAATATTCACAGCTTTGATGTTCTCTTCAACTCACCAATTCCTTATAGAACATTTTTCACCCTGTAGTAAACATCTATCCTGTCTTACCCTGAATTTAGAACCCTAAATCCCCACATCATTCATTCTGTTTCCTTGCAGCATGATGTATCATACTCTATCTACTGTTAATATATGCACAGTGGACGATTTTGTTTCTTGTTTGAACAGGTAATACATTGATTAATAAATGCTGCATAATTTATTGAACAAGTAATTGCTTATAGAGTGGTAAGGTAAGCTTGCGAGCAGTACTGAACTTTTCACAAGCTTCTTTCTGGCCATAATTTCTGGTGGAATAACATTGATACAGCATCTCTCCTCAGGAAAAGTGACGATAATTAATGCTAATTTTAAAAAGGTGATCTAAAATTTAAGGCTGAGGTTCATTTTTAAAGAAAAATTCAGGCTTGTTGAAAAGAAAACTCATCATGGAAGTGTAGGGATTCAGATGACAATGTGCTTACTAATGTTTTGTAAAATAAATATACTCAATAGCTGACTGACAAGCTTGCCTTCAGAAGATGTGAGAGACCCTTCAATCTCTCCACTTAGTTCAGAAGCGCGATGCTGAAGCTGAGAGTCTGTTTTCACAGTTAACACCCTGATCTGGATTATAAGCTAATGTAGAACAGGTCTCCAGTGGCCTGTGTAATCATTCTTTCTTTGAGACAGTAGATGGTTGTTTATCCATAATGGTGAGAGAAATAGATAAAACCATTCACCAAAAATGGAAGCAAAATTCAGTCACCTTTTATGGTTCTGTTTATAAGGAATAGAAATGAAACAAAGCAAGTGCATGGAGACAACGGCTCTGTTCAGTGAATTGTTCTGTTTTCATAGCTTCAATCTGTTTAGTATTTCCTGTGATTTACATTTTTCCAGTTTATGAGATGTTAAGGTAGATAATCAGATCTAAAGTACAGCCTCTTGGCCATATATATCTCAACATGTTTAAAAGACATTTGTAGAAACATCACATTTTGGAAAGGTCACACACTAGGTGTAAATTTTCATTATTTGCAAAGGCAATTTTACTGAATATTATTTGGAACAGTAGGAGAAGCTTGCTATGCCAGTTGCCAGTAGGTTTCTGGATGAAGTTTATGATCCTGACATCAACCTGTCTGTTTTGGATTCTCTTTGTTGACAGACAGCTTCCTTTTGAGTGTGACACTGAATCCACTGTGCACACTGGGGTGCTTTAATTTACAGCCCTGGCTAAAGCAATGGGTCTGCTGGCTCCTGGACAGCTGCCACATTATTCTTGCTCTGTGTTGCCTTCATCAGCTTCCAAGGGTTAATTTCAAACTGAGTCTAAAACAAGTGTCTTCCTACAATGACTGACTAATCCAAGTCTGGCCACTAAACATGATTTTTGTGTTTTCAGTGTATATGAGAAAGAAAAAGACAAGATAATACTCTGTTCTTCAATATGTTTTGTTTATCCTCAAGTCAATTTGTGTCTCCTACTGTTTTATTGCATTGAGTAGTGAAACAGCCTTGATCCTCAAAACGCATCTGGATGCTTACATCAAGTAACAAAGGCGAGCTCAAGGGCTGCTGTCTGAGTGCAGATCAAAGCTTCACTGAGTGGGTTGTTTTTCAGTTTTGTTTTGATTTGGGTTTTTCTGAGGAAAGAAGAAAAAGGTGTTAATGCACAGATGCTGAGTTTATACATAATTCTGAAACAGAAGCCAGTTTCTTAGATAAGCTTGATATCCAAATCCATTCTGTCCTTTGCCTCCTTTCTCAAACTGATGCACAAGAGAAGGCTGACTAAACAATTTCCCGCTCTTCCCTCTCTGCTTTCCTGTTTGTCTTATTTCTACCAAGCAGACTTTGTAAAAGTCTAAATCAAATAGTTGAGTGTTAGCACTTATGACTGATTTGATTGCAGATTTTTTTTCCAGAGCTACATACTTAACAGATAACAAGTGGACAGAGAGGAAAGTTGCAACAGTAGTAATAATTAATTAAGACAAATATATAGTTCCTATTTCTTGTACAGAAAAGTATTAAATAGTTTGAAAAGTCCTTCAAATTATTCCTTACTTTCACTGCCTCTTCTCCCTAAATATCCACGAACTACAGTCATAGCAACACCACAAGTGTCATACACTGCTAAATATGATGCTTGACAGAATTGCCCTGGAAGTTCAATTACTTGGGCGTGTGATGGTGAATGAAAACTGCTGCAGTTCTCAGAAGATCTGCAACAGACTGGCAATTGTTTGATCAACTATGGCATCCAGATTAAAGCTCTGGTGACTTGAGCCTTTCAGTAGTTACAGCATGTTGGAGCTTAGGCTGTTCCCAAAGCACAATAATGTTGTGAAGATGGAAAAAAGCTCACTTGCAGAATTGCAGTTGTTATACTCTGTGTCTGGAATGCATATAACCCTAAGATAAATATTTCAGTAGCTGAGGATGAGCAAGCTACCTATTGACACCTTTACTAGAAGAAGGTGAAGTAATCTATTCTTGGAGAAAGACCAGGAATGGAGAGGTTATAAAAAAAAAAAATAAACCAAGCAGACAAAACAGGATACAGGAAGGTAACACCANGACATTTTTTGTTGAACTAGGCATATTTGTTTGGTAACTGTGGAAAATGAAAGGTTTTGGGTTTTTTTTAGATAACAGAACTGCCTTACCTACCACTGAATTCCCTTTGAAAAGAAAGTATTCACTGGGCTTGTAATTGTTAAGTCAGCCTTAAGTGTCGAGAGTGTAAACCAGACTACTACAGTGAAGCGAAGTGAAATGGGATGGAAAAACTGAGGATTCAGGGCTATATATTGGGACTTTCAAGGGTACATGTACGCATCTCTGCTGTGCTGTATTTGCATAATCAAGTTACCAAAAATATAGAGCTGGAATAAAGAATGACTTAAAATGGTACAAACCCAAGATAGCTGAAGTGGGACCTGTTATGAAATACTTTCTGCATGAAACCCCTTCTTTTAAAAGCCTACTTTTCATGAGAACATTGCTGCTGTTATTAACTGACAGTCAGGATGCTTACATCTGTGTTATCAAACTAGTGCATTTGCTATATACAGAAATCCCATGATGCCTCCAGCAGGTAGCTCACCCACTGTAAACACAGAGGATGAAGTTTAATTTGCTGTTTAACAAAGTCTCCTTTCAGGTGTCTTTGTTGTTGCAACAAGAGCCCAAGCCTGTTTTTCTTGCAAGAGACTCTCAGACAAAAGCATATATGTATTCAAAATGAGCACTTTTATCATTGTAATAAATTTCGAGCTTAATATGTTTAATACAATTTATTTACTATTTAAGGTGAGACCCCTTTGGTGAGAAATATGAACACTTAATGACCTGCAAAACTCTTCTATGTAACTGTAAATTCTAAAAGCATTTTACAATTAATTGAATTAATTATGTCTTGAAACCTGGCATTCTGGGAATATTGTAGCGATTGATAATAAATCTGTTTTCCATCCATACATCAGATTCTTCTGTGCCTACAACTAAATCCATAATTTTCACTGTGTATCAGTGTACTGTATGTGTAAGCAATCGTAAGATAAATGGCCTTAGATTTAATACTTTTAGTGAAAAAACTTATATTCTCATTGTAGATAAAAAACACTTCACAGCTGTAACTTAAATCACTTGAACATTTGAGCTATACAAATATTTACTTTTTCCTGTAAAGTCATGAGAAAATATCTGGGGAAAAATATATTGACTATTTGTCCTACCACTTGGTCACAAGTCTTATTTATTATTAACTTAGGTTTTTTGCAAGGTTTTTATTTATTTTTGATGAATTCAAGGAAAATATCAGGGGAAAACATGTGCACTGCAAGGGGAACAGTTCAGGATGATCATTTCTGCAATGTTAGTTGTAGATGAAGATATTTTATTTGTTTTCCATTTTGTATATTTTTTTGTTCATCCGTCCATGATGTTGTCCTCCTCACCCCTTTAGTCACATAAAGTAGTTCCTAAAGAACGGGATGCTTCTCAAAAAAGATGTAAATGCTCTTTTTTTGTTGGTTGTTGTTATTGTTGTTTTCTTTAATAAACTTCCAAGTCCCAACCTGTAGAATTCCTGAGGAATAAGGCTGAAGAACATTTTTTTGTTATTAATCTCTACAGACATTCATAAACTCAATTCTAAATTTGTTTAAAAAAATCAGAGCGCTTGTGGATTACTCAGCTGCTGCTCAGTTCACCAGTGACAGAATTAAGAAATAAATGGACCAACTTGCTTTAAAATGGAAAATATGGTCATTGACCCATAAATGAACATTAAAAATATAATTGAAAAGGATATTTTGTTCTGGATGACTAGTGTAAAGATAAGGACTGGAAAAACATGTAAACCATGAACACCATTGCTGTTAAGTCCTGGGTGGGTTCTATATCTCAACTGCATACTGACAAGTACTACTATCTCTCCTCCAGCCTGTGAACCCTTCATCTCNTTTGTACATTCTTATGTTGGCTTACTGGGCCATAAGGACAATGACAGCAATTCTTCTTGGTATCTCAGGAGACATTCTGAAGTACATGGCTGTCAGGCCTTGGACCAAGAACAGCATATGCAATTTTACATATAAAACTGTGAAATTGAGGGTTAGTGTCAGCTAGCAACCTAAGAAATGTTAAGACATTGCTTGTTTAGGTGTCTGCTCAGCTGGGCAATAGAGCACATGTTTGACTTTTAAACAGTCAAACTTAAATATTTCATTATATNTGTCTCCCTCAAGCACATTACCCGTCTCTTCTCTCTTCATTGTTGTCTCCTCTCATTCCTCAGCAACTTCAGACTTCCTTAGACTCACCTTCAAACCTTGTATGTGAAGCCTGCTTACAGCTTGGCTCACACTTGGCCCTGCTGTGACTTGTTTACTTTGATTTAATTAAAATGCACCCATCCAGAACTCTGGGCACATTACTGACTGCCCACCTTGCAGAGCCTTTAATTTCTGCAGTATTTTTACATTGCTTTCTCTCTATGACTGGAACAACCTCTTCCTTCAATTGCAGCAAGCAACTTAAAATTTTTCCTTCAAAACTACCTTTTGAATCCTAGGACTAAACTACCAAACGCCTATTTTTACCTTATTTAGTCAGGCAGGTATTTAATTTATCATAATCACTGAAGAAATAAATCACTCTGGTTAGGAAGGTTTATGTCCAGCTCAACCTTATAAGTCATTTATCTGTCACTTCTTTTTTTCCTGATGGTGGTAAGATTTTTATGTTAGTGTCAGGAGAGTAGCTTCAATGTATGAACGCTAATTCCATGGCTGAACAAAACCAGTGTGTTGTCCTCTGTTATCTAAGTA
>VYZX01019230.1:9327-33425 GCA_013401335.1 Brachypteracias leptosomus
AAAAAAAAAAAGTACTTAGTAAGACCACGGTGATTTGTACAACTAAAAATAAGTGTTTCCTTGTGCATAACATTTCCCTGTTATTCTTTGCTGTGTTTCACTTTTACTACAACTCATTGTATTGGACAAGAATTTTCTCAGTTTTCATGTTTAAGGTTTTCCATGTGATTAACAGCACAGGAAATTTCATCCCATTCGTAGCAAATTGAGTTCTGTTAGTTCCTCCAGTAGATCTGAAGTTTCCTAAAGTGTGTTAGTGCCATCATAGCAATAGGAAGGGAAATACTGAAACCCCTACAAGATCAATGAAGCACAAAGAGTAAGCTAAACCATTCTACAGATGTTCCTTCTCATCACTACTGGAACTTATTTTTTGTATAGCAATCTCTTTCTCAGCTCAGACTTGGTACGTCATGAAATTTGCTGAATAGGTAAATTAAGCCTGCCTATGAAAGCAGAACATTTTAAATGGTCATACAGTGTTTCAGTAGAACAATAATACTTAATAGGCAGAAAGAAAGTACTACAGAGAACAAAGAGTAGAAATGCAAAATAAGAAACATGTTTCAAAATATTTACATTAATGTGTGGACAAAGAACTAAACTAGAAAAATAGATTAGCAAGATTTTAAGTAATAAATCTTAATATTACTGCAATAGCTACAATTTAGGAGTGATTAACAAGCAGAAAGAATCAGAATGACAAGCAAGAACACTGTCTTACAGTAATTAATTCATCTAGTCACAAAGAGCATTCTATTTAGGCTAAAATTGTCATCATGTGTTTGAATTGCACTGACCCCACTTTGCCTCTCCTTCATTTGTAAAGCTATTTTCATGAATTTAGAATGACACCATTATGCCCATACTCGCATCAAGCTCTTAGTTCCCAAGATTTGCATCAGAAGTGAGACTTCTTGTTCTACTTTCCCTCACATTCTAACAGCATCTTTTGCAATCTTGCACTGCTGCTATTTCACCTTTGCCTTTTCTTACCATGTACTACTGGCAGAGCTTGGAATTCAATTTGTCACTGCCGTATTGACAAAATTAAACAATCTTTACAAAAAAAGGTCTCACTAGCATTAAATGGAATGTGAATTTCATTTTAAAAGAATTATTTTTTTTTTTGTACAATGCTTAATCTTCTGCAGACACAAAGAATCCCTGATTATACAAATATAAATCTTTAAGATATCTCCCAGGTCACCAACCTGCAAGTATTTCAGGGTCATCAGAGGCCCAACACACACTCTACAAAGTTATCAAGCTCCAGTCTAAAGGTAATAAAGCATCTCCCTATTCCAAGTGAATGGATTTATTAGAATCCTATTGCTCTTACTATGAACAAGAACCATCAAAATTCCCAGGTTTACCAATTACCAACTTCAATTCATCCAGTCTTGCTTCAAAACCATCCTTTCCTTAAAAGCTCTGCTTCCCTGCATGTGTGTTTGAGTTTACTGCCAATAATCCTATCTCCCTCTAACTTCTGTAGTCCCAGATAAATGACCCTGACCTTCCAGATTCTTCTCACAAGATAGTTCTGAAGTTGCTTAACCCATAACTTCCTTTTGCATTTGCTCCAGTTTGTATCCATCCTTTTCCAACACAGATGACTAGAAGGGCATTCACCGGTGTTTGTAACTCAGCCACAAATATCTTCCACCATTTTCACTGATAGGTACTGAGCTTATTCTCCATTTCATTCTCTAAATATATGTTCTACTGCTGAATTTCTTTCTTCTCCCCACAACTCCAGGCCTCAGGGTCAATCAGCACTTGCTGTAATGTGTCATGCTCCTCCCTCTCCTTCTCAGCACTCCTTCATCAGTAAATTTTACCAATCTGTCTTACTCTGGGATTGATTTTTGAAACTCATTTGTTCAGTACTGTTCTTATTTTGAAGAATGCAAAAAGAAACTCCACTATTAACCTCTCTTCAGCCCAATGCTTCTTTCAAGAATTGCTTCTGCTTATTCATCCTAATCAGTTAATATTTTCTCTTCTAAACTCCTCTAAACTTCCTATTAGCCCTTTATCAGACACTTTACCATTAGACACCAGTCATCTTGACAAAAGAAAATCAGATTTTCTTAAAGCATCAAGTTGTTTGGAAAGACCCTATTTTTAGTAAGATAGGAAACGATACTGCATTGTATCTTGCTTTCTATTTATCTTTTCACCCTTAAAATATTTTCTGAATCCTGGAACACTTCTGGATCAGGCACTGCTGATGCCATTATCAGCTTCCTTCTGCTGACTTCATTGGAGGCATTACATTTGCTTCCCTCTGATCAAATGGTACCATCTTCAACACAATGTATTTTCATTTAAAATAGCTGCTTTCAGAACTCAGGATTTCTCAAATCCACTGTGTCTGAACTCAACCCAGAGATTATCTGATGATAACCACAATCTGACTGCATTAAAGTTCTGAAATTTGGTACAAATTTCCAATTCCATGCTCTGGTTCTCGGTACATATCTTGCTTTTACCCTGCTGGTCCATGGCTTTTTCCTTATTAATTTAGTCTGCAGACCATGCCTAAACTATTCTTAATCTATACTCCAGCTGCATGACGAAACCACTTTTTTGCTAATTCTCTTTTTATTTACATAGCTGAAGAGTATTTTAACTTCAGGGGGTTTTAATACCATTACTTAACTCACTGTGGATTTTGCCAAGCCTGGCTTTATCTCTACAAAGTCTTCCCTTCTGTAACAGCTTTCTTAGCCAGTCAGTGTCTCTCTCCCCTGCTGCTTTTGTTACTGCTTGGCTAATTTTTTGTATCTTCTCTCATTAATCTTTCAAGTAGACCTAGAACCATTTTAAATCCCACCTGCATTTCAGCATATCCATTTTTTCCACTCCATTTACCCATCCATTATAACTGCAACTTCCTATTTGCTGTATATGCCTGTTTTCAAAACAATTATCCCATCAGTTGACATAATCATCAAAGGGATAGATGAAAGCAATTTGAAAGCAAAGCACAAATGCATCTGAGTATTGGCCTCTTGTCATGGTTCCCATTCTCTGCCTCTGGAAATTAGCTTTCCTCTTCTATGAAAGTCTGGAGCAAAGAAATAAGTCTCTCCTTCAAATAATGAAATTATTTCCTTTTTTTCCCCCTAAAGGGATAGGAGGGCTTAGAGAAATGCCCTTCATAGTTGCAGCACTCTTGCACTACACTAAGACTAAACTCATTTTACAGGGAAGACCACTACTGAATTTCCAGATAAAACTGACATTTTTATGAGAATCAGGAGAAAAAAATACCTTTCCTCCCAGTATAGCCAACACCAGACATATCATTGTATTAGTAGCATGTTCTCGAGTTTTTGTTCACTACCAGAATACAGAGGGTAATGTTCTTTCTGACAACAAAGACCACTTATGAAACTCCAGGCTCAACCTCTTCTCTTCCCATTCCCACTTGCACTCCCTTTATGATCAACACTACACACCAAGACAGTGAAATGACTTTTTTTTTTTAATTACTCTTCTGGAAATGGGGGTTAATAATGCTTAAGAACAAATATAAAGAATTCTTTCATTTCAGCTGCACAAATACCTGTATCAGAACAAAGGAGCGCAGGAGCTGGGTAGCACCAGTAGTGAACTTCCTAAAAGACACATCTGCTATGAAAGGAGGTACATTTAGTTACAGCTTAAGAAACTTAACATGATAACCTCCTAAGCTCAGGTACTGAAGCTGGAGACTCCAGATGTTATTTACAAACTCCCAAGTGTAGTTCTGATCACCAAAACCCAATTGATTCTCTACAGTGAAGCAGCAGCAGTTTTCCACTGGGTGGCAACGACAGCGTCAGCATCAGACAAGTAAAAAACACTCTGTAATTTTGCATGAAACTCTTTAGGTTCCAGTTTGCACTTTGAAAAGTGTATCTTCATTGTAAACTACTTATTTAACGCATATATCTGAGCTTAGATGACACTGCAGATTTTTTTTTAACAACTCTTATTAATACATAGAAGTAAATATTGTATATAATGCAGGTCCAACACAAAAGGAAGCTGTGAATGGTTGCCATCTGCTACCACAGGTGGCACGCACAGCTCTATTTATACTTGGGGCCTTCACTAGAAATAGTAGATGTTCCTCTGTTTAGAGATTTTTTTATTATTATTATTTTAAAGTAGGCTATATTTTTAAATAAGAAGAGAAAGTGTTAAGCACCCCCTGCAAAGCAGCATCTTCGAAAGACTCATATACTGCAGAACGAAGAGGTTGACTCTGCTTCCTTCAGCATCTTGGCAATACATACAACATTTCTTTCCAGTCCCAACAAAGAATTGATCGCTCATGAAACAGTAGGTTCCAATTTGCATACGTTTAACCCACTGCAAGAAGCAGCAGCATTGTTTACGATTAAAATGATTGGAGTAGGTTCCCGTGACATTGTGGAGGGAATTTGACGGCACTGAATAGTCATTTTCATTGAACAAACATAGCGCTTTATCAAGTTTACTCCTCCACCAGAACAATAACAACTATTTACTACCATATAAAATTGACCGTTACACTTTGCCCTATATTGCCACTCTGAATTTTTATAAGATGTACTTTGTTAAAAGGAACTTGAAAAATACTTAAAACTGAAACATAATAGAAAGGCTCTTGCAAAAGTCATTAGAGACACAGCTTTTACTGTTGATTCAGAACTGAGAAGCAGGGCTGATGGAAATGTCTTATTAACCAGAACAATAATTTTTAAGAAGTTTTAAATTTAATTTTTCAATATGTCAAGAAAAGCTTGATCTTTAAATGTCTCACCTAAATAGATTCTATCTACAGATTCATGGAAAGGTGACTACATTCTACAATACCTTCTGCAAAAAGGAGAAAACTTAAGGTTGTTTTAATATTAACACCTAGACACCCATCATGTTTTCAATTCCAAACACAAAGTCAACCCAAACATAGCCATTGCCCATTTCAGAAGAAATTAAGAATTTCAATAAGACATTAGGTGATGTAACGGGACTGCATGTTTCCAAAAACAAGAAGCAGTTTCAGTACTAAGAGGAGATACAGTAGTTGGTATAAGAACATAAACTTGGTTTTGTAACAAAAAGTTTTCAATGTGTAAAACATTATTTTAAAAAAGAGATTAAATTTTCCATGGTTAGTGCATGTAATAAAGGGAAGTGTTTTCGGAAATCTAGAATAAACCTGAACCAGAACAGATAAACAGAAACCAAATAAAAAAATTTATTTAACGTAACTTAACAGCTTAGGCTCTTACCTAAACTATTACAGTTGGGAAAGACTAATTAGAAAAACTTTGATGTAGAAATGACTCCTGCATAGAACTTTTCCACTATAAACCATCTTTTATTAGATAGAGCTATGAACTATTTCAAAATACAGCACATGAAAGGCCAAGTCCCACACAGTTTCCTTCTAGGTTGTATTTTAAGCACTGTCAGCCCGCTGAATTCTCAAAGGCTCCTGAAGGATGTTGCCTAAGAAAAGACTAGATTTTGTTTTTAAAATACTGTTACCTGGATTCTACATTTTAGAAGATGGAACCCTTAAAAGACAAAATTATAGATGGAACCCTTAAAAGATGAAATTATATTGTTGCATGTCACGGTATCAGGGAACTAAGACTAAAACAATATAATTAAACTAAAGATTAAATTTGGAACTGAAGCTTCACCTCTGAATTTAACTGTGAAGACTGTGATTTACAAGGGTTTGGCTGGTGGCTTAGCAGGCCAGGAGATGGTGCTGTCCTACCAGAGGAGCTCTGGCTGCCTCTGAACGTCAACTGGCCCGATTGCAGCTGATTTGTCTCCTGAGGGGATACATTTGGTTTAGGTTTCCCCAGCAAACGCGAAAGTTTCTCCAATAGGTCACGCAGATCAATTGCTCTCGTAATCTGAAACCCAAAAGAGCAAATAGTACCCAAGGTGCGGGGTGGGGGAGGCCCGCAGCCAGCCAGCCCGGCTACCGCCCACCCCACCGAAACTGGCCCTCTCTGCAGCCTCTCTGCTCACACCAGCAGAGAGGCTCCGGCAGCAGCGACGGGCAGGGACACACGAATTGCAGTTCATTAGTAGCCTTGCATCCACAGCACAGGAACTGACATGACCAAACACGGGGGTGTTGTATTAATACAGGGTGTGGTATATGGGAGAAAAACATTCAGAAAGGAATTAATTGGACTAAAAGCCGTGAAAATAGAGGTTGAGGCATTTTGACTCTTTAAGGTAAAGATGGTACAAAACTTTTTAAAAATAAAATGTGTAACATTATTGTGTTATTTTAAATTAGAAAAACACAATTTTTTTTTTTATAAAACCAAAGTAAAACTTTAAAGAATCACTACAAAAAATTGACATTAGCCATTGTGAAATACTGGAAGACAAAATCTGCACACTACCACAGGCAATATTTGGTGATCATTAACTCACCAATCAAGACACCCCTAAACTTCAGTAAGATGCAAAGCCAATTTCCTAACACCTGCTCTGGAGCAGAAAATGCTTCCTTTTGATTAATATCAAGCTGGCAAAAAGGAAAAAAAATAAAAGAGCACTGTCTTGCACAGTAAAGAAAAAAACAGTTTGGTTTTAAAGGATTTTTTTTTTTTTTAATTCCTGCTTTATTTAGCATATATTTATAAATCCTACAGTTCAAAAATTGTCTCTCATTGATTTTTGCTACTGTTAGTTCCCATTTGAAATAGCTTCTACAGTGCACTTCAGATATGCACTTGGTTATTTTTATTTTTTTATTCACTGTTTATTATACAGTAAATTTGGTAGTAAATAGCTCACTATAAGCCTAAAAGCTTCACGTTTCATCTTACCATGCTTTCATTAAAAACAATCCAGAATTGGTATAAGATTTGTCAAGAGCATGATGAAAAGATTATTTTTGGAATTTTGTGACACAATTGCAAACCATTTACTTTTTAAGACTCTTCTAATAAGAGTAAAGCAAAATTAAGACCCAAGAGCTCAAAAGCTCCAGTTTCTCACTGACCTCAATAAAGACTGAAAGTACCCAGTATTATCACTGAATGAAGATTTTAGAGGGGTGTTATCTGGGGGTAGGGTTGCTGAATGTTTTAAAAATGTGTATGTATACAGCAAACTCCAGTTTTATAAAAAACTTATTTTGAGGCCACTGATTTTTTTTTAATTGAAATTATCCTAAAGTATATTGCAAATTCTTAAAACCATTTTAATGGTTTGTATTTCAGGCATTTATAAATACAGGAAAAAAAACCCCTTACTTTATAAGATAATTATTTATAAACAATTCTGAGTCAGAAAACTGCAATACATGTAAAATTTAAGATAAAGAGATCTGTGTTAGTTTTCTTAGATTTTGTGGGAATACATGGTCTTGATACCTGCGCATACAGAAGCACACCTAAATATTCTGAAAATGCTCTGCAGAAAGTCCTGTTCTACAATGTAACACCATGCTAAATGTTTTTAGTTCCCTCTGTTGAAACAAATACTTTCAATTAAATAAAAAAAAAAAAAAGAGCAACATCTGATTCTAATAAAACTTACTATTTCCCTTTTTCTTGTTCATTGTCCAACTTTAATCATAACTTTCTTGAACGTTTATATTTTTACACAATCATCCAAAACCTCACTGACTAAAATATAAACCTCCACAACAATTGTGGGGAATGTTCTGGTTGAGAGATAAAAGTGAACTGGTCAAAATACATATCTGCAATAATTGGCCTTCAGCATTGCTGTTCAAAACGCTCCATTTACAAACTCTCAGTAACTGCATTCAACTTGGCTTGTGTCTTTCTGTAAGAGATATTTTTCTCATCCCTTGTTCTCACAGTCTGAACCCATTGAGTACTATGTTTTTCTGACTAAAAGATGTTTTAGGATATAAAGAGATTTCCAGTCTCATTTAACAGAGTAATAAAAGGTTACTCTGTCCGACCATCATTATGAAATTCAGAACCCAGGAGTTTGAAGTGCAATTCAGAGGGAGTTACGTGTGCATGTGCTTCTCTTTGGGACTTCACTGGCTCTGTGTGAGCAGAAGCCACCCCCGGGCACCGGAGCAGCAAAGCCTGTGACACCCGCTGTGCTCTGCTGAAGCCACGGCCAGACCAGAGGCCCCCCTCCCACACACCACAGTCCCATGCTTCTCTGCTAGGCCATTTTCATTCAGAGTTCTACATTTTTGGTATATTTAGGCTAATACACCTATGCACTGATGCAGCACAGACAGACACAGCACTTAACTCTGTCTCAAAATCCTATCATTCTATCAAATACGATTCAGGGGAACAAGCACCGTTCTGTTTCAGTGTCCAAGTATTCTGGATTTTCATCATTGGTACAATAGCATTAGTGCAAAAATCCTTCCATTATGTTTCAACATCTGCATTTGTATTATGCAGATGAAACACTCCTTTACTGGTTGCTCTAACATTTATGCCAAGTAAGTTTCTCCCCTGTTAAAAGACTGGGCTGGACCACAACAACACCCAGCTGAAAATGAAAAGTTTGATTCCTTATCTGAAGAACACATATAAATCAGACACAAAAGCAAATAAATAAATATACTGGAAAGAAGCTAATTCTGTACACGTTAAGATTTTCATCCAACTGTTTTATAGTATTGGAAGAAAAATTCAGACAAAGGGCCCTTTCCCCCACCCTTGTGTAACAGGAAACCGCAAGACCTGGATCATCTGCCCTAAATCAGAAATGTACTGGGCCCTGGTCACCAAGCCCCTATGTGGCTGATGGGGAATAAAGCACTGATAGAGGCTCTCCACATCTTTGGTAAATCTCCACAAAGCTTCTCAATCAGGCACACAGATCTCTTCCATGCTGCCCCACTTCAAATGGGCTGGTTTGCTGCATTTTCTGAGCAAGCTGCTATGTCTCTGAGCAGCACGTAGGAAGAGGAAACAAATAAAACCTCCCTCCTGCACTCCTGGAGAAAATAACTCTTCTCCACTCGACCTTACAACAACCAAAATTTTGGCAGAATTGAGGTGAGGGAAATAACAGTAGTAAAAAAGAAAAGAAAAAGAAAAAGAAAAGGATAATCCTTTTAATAGCTCTTGGACTGGACAGGGATACTAACAGAATCAGTCTGAAAATCTAGCCTGCTAATACTATCCTGTTCCCTCCATCCTGCCCCTTTCTAAGGAACAGAAGCATCTTATCAAATGGTAATTAAGACAAACCATGACAGGTTCTCACCTCTATGGCAAGGGCTAGAAGTTTCAGAGCACAAACTGGCCTAGAAGCATCACTGAGAGCAAAGGCACCTCACTGTGTCCCCACCCCAGAGTCTTCTGATGTGGCCAAAGTCCTGCTGTAATATTTGAGAAAAATCCCTTCCTTCAGAGCATTAGAGTCATATTCCTATTAAGTTAACTACCAAATGATCATTAGCTTCCCAGGGTAATGTATTATGTGGCATTAAAAAACGTCTCTGGACCCCTGCATTTGTTCAACACAAAATGCTGTTCATATTGATTTTGACCTATTCAGGGGTCTTTGCCAACTGGTTTGATCTATTAACAAAATGGTCCCCCCAACCATGGGGGAGAAAAATTACTACTTGAAAAAAAAATTCCAATCAATAGTCATAAAGTTTCTCCTGAGAAAATGCTTGCAGAATTTGGGAGCAGTAAGCTTTAGCTGTAATTAAAAGGGAAATCAATGCTATTTTTTCCACATCTGAGTAATGCTGACAATTCAAAAGTATAGTTTTAATCACTGAAAGCAGAAACTCCTGACAAGATTTTAAGTTGTGAAGTAAGGTACTTTTCCTTTCTCACTTTTTCTCAGCCATGAATCTCAGTAAGATTTTTTTAAATGCCCATTTCCTGTAATTTTGGCAATTTTAGAGCATAATTATTCTTACATTTTTATGATGCCTTTGGGGTATCATTACAAATATTTAAGCATTTAAACTTAGGAAAATAAAATTAAGTAATAGTTTCTCTTAAGGAGAGACTATCAGCCCTATTCTGAATAAACAATCCCTTTTAAAAGTAATCTAGAGATTTATATCTGCTGTACCATAGAAATTAAGCTTGAGTTTAAAAAAAAAAAAAAAAAAAGAGTAAAACAATTTATTTAATGAAAATTAGAACGCTGCTATTGCAAATGAAAGCTGGGTTTCTGGTTTTTTAATTCAACATACATCTTTGTATGCAATCATGAGATTTTCCTGGATGAGCTCCTTTTTACAACTTAATCATACTCAACGAATTTGAACAAAGCATTCAGAATTGTATCTTATTTTTACTCAAGATAGATGTCAATCAGTAAGAAAAAAGTCAAAGACTTTTCAGATTTAAAAAGTTGAAGTTAAATGTAAGATATGTTTTTAATGATAAAAGCAATCACGAGAAACTGCTATGACATTGTGAGGCCAACATGAAGACAGCACAACAATTCTTTTTCATATATAAAGTTTGGCAATAGTAGAGAAGGGAAAAAAAGCACAAACTGGAAAACATTTTCTGATGTCAGCATAGCTAAAAAAGAAATGACTTTCTGTTCAGAAGAGGCAGTGTTTCCTATAGACTTGGAATATTTACAAGTTTGCATGAAATCTTCCAGCATGCAGACCCTCAAAACCAATGATGATACATATAGAACTTCAAGGTTAAAATAATTAAATATTTACAGTCAGTTAACTGAGAGCTAAAAGAGCATCAGCAGTTGCTGTATTTTCAAAAAGCAAGGAATAGAACTTGAAGTTCACATGAGGAAACACTGATATGCTTCACAATATACCATCAAACCAAGAAATCATAGCGCAAAACCTAAACAATTTTTCACATCACAATAGACTGAAACAGTTTGCTGTGGGAACACCTGTAACAGCCAAATAAGTTTATCAGAAGTTGTGAGAAATATATAATATACAGTCGAAGGAATTTTTGTCAAAAGAAATACAACCTAACAGATCATTCCTCCAATTCCCTATCAAGTGGCACTTCCAGCTATTACATTACCTGTATATAAGGCCTTCTTCTAAGCCTCCCTCAATCATATTAAATGATGGAACACTGGAACAGGTTGCCCAGAGAGGTGGTGGAGGCCCCATCCCTAGAGATGTTCAAGGCCAGGCTTGATGGGGCTCTGAGCAACCTGATCTAGTTAGAGATGTTCCTGATGACTGCAGGGCCTTTGGACTAGATGACCTTGGAAGGTCCCTTCCAACACAAATCATTCTATGATTCTCTATCAATAGGAAATTATCAGATCATATTAAAAAAAAAAAAGACTTATTTACAACTAGAAAGCTAAACTGCGCTCTAAACCCAATTATTCTATTATACAATGACAGATATAACTGAAGAAGAGAAAGAAAGAAAATTAAGCTGCTTAAAAGCCAGAAGTTTCTAAAAAAGACAGTAGCTGTTCAAAAGGCAGAGGACAGACTCTGGAGCCCTCAGGAAGTCCCTCCACATGGGATGATTCACCGTCTAGCTTTGCTATTTGAAAAGCAGCAAGCTGCTATGATACTTGTAGCTGAAGAAGTGTTTCCCATAATTTAAAAGTTTATTCGAACTTTAATTTTCTTTTCACTGCCTATGATAAAGAGATGAGTTTCCTGTATGGTGCTGCCTTTTCCTCCTTGACTGAGAGTCTTTCAAAGAAGGAAACAAACAGCTCAACTTAAGTGGGCAACTGTTACAAAAGCACTGCTTTCTAAGAGTAGTTTTTTGTTGTCAATACATAAAATAACAACAGTCTCTACCCCCAGTGTATGAGCAGTTCTAGGATGCTCCTATCAATCCAACCAGACTACAATTTGCAGTGTTACTGGTTTACTCCAAATACTTTTGTCTGCAGATCTCCCTATAAAACCTCATTTGATCAAAACCTGAATCTGGCTCTCAAAGTGTCACTTACAACAGTTTTACTTTTTACTGTCAAGTAAACAAAGGTAACTCAATGCCACACTGACAACATTTTAACAAGAGCTCCCTCCAAAGTCATCTCTCTCAAACAGAGAATGTAAGTGACCTCTCCTGGCAAAGTAACCTCCTTCTGTTCCACAGAAGTGGTAAATTGCGCGCNCCTTTGCACACAGGCACTCTCCTAGGAAAACCTCCTATTTTTTCCAGCTGCAGCTAAAGCCCAATGACACTGAATGCACTATATGTTCCTCTTGCCAGTACCTCAAAGAGAGATTTATGAAAACCTCTGTATCTAGCAAAGCTCCTTAGCAGCAATGGCAAAAACATGTCAAAATAGGACACATTTTGAGCCTGGAGCACATTGGCCCAAATCAGTGCTTGCTCCTGTAACGTCACTATCATTAGCCAGCAGAAACAAAACCTGGATGCAATTGGGGCAAGCTAAGCTGTGTAATAAGATACATGAATATGCATCATCCTAACCAATGCTAACAAAGGAGATAGACGCTTCTGGTTTCCACCTCCTACCCCAAGTCCATAAAGAAGAATGATCTAGGAGACTGAGTCAAACTCAAGGCTCACAAGAACATAGGAAAGTTTGGCTTGTAATACAAATGGGAAAGAAGAGACTCAATGGAGCGAGCTTTGCAAGGCCATACAAGGCATTTGAAAATCCAACAGTCCATTCCTGTCTCCCAGCTAACTCACCTGTTTACTGTAACAGGCTACCTTCCCCTGCAATGTATTACTTGATTCTAAAAGCATTATGTCTATCTCTACAAAGCCTCAAATTCATAGAACCTACAACTTAACATAGTAGGTAGCATTTTAATAGTATGTATCCACAGAAAATAAAATAGACAGCATGCAAACAGGGAGAGAACACAGAAATAAACAAAAAAAACTAAGGCAAGAACTTTGCACAGACATACAAGAAGAGGAAAGAAAGGGTTGACTGAAATAAAACCAAACAGCATCTGCAC
Source organism: Brachypteracias leptosomus (assembly GCA_013401335.1). Taxonomy (NCBI): domain Eukaryota; kingdom Metazoa; phylum Chordata; class Aves; order Coraciiformes; family Brachypteraciidae; genus Brachypteracias; species Brachypteracias leptosomus. The sequence goes on from VYZX01019230.1 coordinate 22,229, forward strand.
TGAGCCATACCACCAGCATATACTGCTGCACCAAGTCTGACGTTTCAGTCAGCAGTCAGCTCTGAAGGGCCTCCAAGAAGAAAGGACTGTGAACTACAGTGTTATTTTCATGGCTTCTCAGGAAAGCAACACAGTCTCCATTCTGAAATCACAAGTGACTATAAACACAACTGAGCGCCCAGGCAGCTGTGAGACAATCTTAGGAAGCAAGGCAGTAAAACACACACTGACACATCTTATATTACTTGGCAGATTTATGTTCACAAGCACCTTGCAGTGAGAGCACACTTTGGTTACCCAGCACTTAAGCACACTGAGATAAGACCATTTTAACTACCAGCAGGAGGAAGGAGATTGCCCTTATTCTGTGAACTCTGGTGAATCAGAAGAGCTTCAGAACACAAAATATACTAAAATGCTATTTTTCAAAATTAATTTGAGTTCTGATTTTACTTGAAACAATCTGCTAGAAAGAATAAAACAGGGACTGCTTCCCTCCCACTCCCCCTGATTTTTTTCCAATATATTTCATAGACTATCACAGTTTTTCAACAGATGCAAAACAGTTTTCACAGAGGCCTTGCTTTTCACAACTTTCTGCTCATCTACATATGGGTATTACTGTAGCATGTAAGGCAAGAAGGAATCATCAAGTAACTAAAACTAAGAAGCTCTGTGCTAAGATTCAATGTTCATCAAGCAGTTTCATTGTGTCTCACCAACCTGTACACAGTGAAGAAATCAATGTCACCTCTGCGCCTTTTGCCAGAGCAACTAGATTGCCTGGGTTGGGCAGCAGTACCTAAACGTTACTGTGTTGCAGGGGGAAATAACAAAACAACTAGATAGAAAATACCTGTGTTTCAGCAGACATGCACATGTAGAAATAGCAGTACCTCTTGTAAGATGGATACTGGTTGGTATCCAATTGTCACTCGAGGTTAGAGTAAAATGCTATTGCAATTTGCCATATCAGTGTTTCTCAGATCTTACAGGAATTCTGTGAAGTCTCTCATGTCAGGGTGATAATTCAAGGTGATAATACATTTTCAAGTTTTTTCAAGTTTTTATCTGGGCTACAAACACTTGATTTACAGATGTCATACCACTGGCCCACAGTTCTGCTCTGCATCACAGATGAGTCAGTATTACTGAAACATTTTTGATGGGTATTTCAGTATTCTGCCCATGCATTGGCATAATGTACTTAGGAACAGAGAGAGATCAACATGAGGTACCTCTCCACTGGGGAGCTGCCTCACTAGCAACATAAGTTGAAAATTTTAAGGCTGTGAATCAGTATTAAAACATGGAAGCTTAATACTGGGAAGAGAATTTACCATAAGGAGACTGGACAAGATTATGTGACAAATGTCAAGCAGATACCTGACTGTATGAGTAGATGGAACAGCAGCTGGTAAAGCTCACTGTGGCACAGACATGAAAAAAGTAAGAGTAACACTGAAGAGTGAAGGAAAGGGAGAATTTAAAAACAGAAGAGAATCAAAATGGTAGCAGAAGGGCATGGTCTGAAGTAAAGAATGAAAAAACCAAAACAACGTAAGATACATCCTGGCTAAAGCAATAACTCTATTTCCAGTGCAAATGTGAGACAGATGCCAGAGACACAAGAGCTAGCATGTATTTGGATGACTGAGAACCTTATTTAGGGTAATAAAACAAAAACACTTAATAGGGGGAAGAAACGAACCCCCCCAAGCCAATAATTAACTCTGTTAGGATGTAAAATATTCTCCCTAAAAATGTTTGCAGTAGCCTAAATAAAACAAATACATTAAAAAAAAAAAAAAGGCTAGCAAAGAGAGGGTTAATGCGACCTCATGTTCTTAATAACATGTTTTACTCCTTGGCACATCAGCATTAGAAACAGAGTAACCCAAAATTATAATTTTTTTCCCACGGAAACACACAACAATTTCCAATGTCTGCAGCTCTAATATTATACCAATGAAAAAGCATATTGTTGAATGCACTGTGTATCTGTACAACTGTACAGCAGCAGTGCAGATACCAAAACCCATGACAGCTAAACCAGTTTGAAGGTAGTTTTTTCTTCTTTTTTTGTCCTGAATGTTCTTCAGTCCCATTCATAATGATTCAGACACTGTTTCTGCAATAAGTGGCTCAAGTGTCTGACACAACTACAGCATCAACAAGGAGGGAAGACAGAGACAAAAATGACTAATGATAGAAAAACAGAAGGAAAATAAAAAGTGTTTAAATAGAAAGTTTCTCTAATGTATTTCATTATAGTTAGTTGCACTATACCAAATTAGCTGAATTGTGACTTTATGAATTTAAAGTAGCTCAATATGATTTTTCTTTTATTTAAACTGATCTCAGGAATTTGCACTTCAAAAAGTAAAAAAAGAAAAAAACAGCTTTAATAACTGCATGCATCTCTTTATTGCTTAATTGGTAGCCATTATTAATACTAATTAATTATATTAACGGAGTAAAGAAAAGGAAAAAGTTCTAAAAGTGAGAGCTGGACAAGGCAGAGGAAAAAAGACAAAAGAAAAATTATATAGATGAGAGCTTCACATACACTGCCCTTCTCCTTTTTATTTCTTTGTCTTGTAAGACAAATTGGATAGCCACAAAAAGAATAAGCCTGCCTTGTGAGGCAGAAAGAAAATACAACAACTGACTAGATATTTGTGGGCAACTAACTTATCCTTCCTGCAATTAAGGTTTTCTTACCATTTAAATAAGCAACTATTAGTTCTGTAATATGTTCTGGTGAAAAATCAGAAAACAAATACAGCAACAAAGGAATCAAATGGAACGCAAATGATGAAGAAAATACCAACAATAAGCAAACAGTAACACTAAAATTGTGAGAGAGATTTCAACAGAGAGCTGTGATGAAATATGGCACACAGAGCCCAAAATAAAAGTACACGTTGTCAAAAATGTAAGAGTTAGAAGTAACGAATGAAGGCAAAAGAAAGCTGCTCCTTTTAAATGAGTGTAACAGGAGAAAACAGGGTGACTCCTAAAGAGCCACTATTTTTTGTCGAAGTGAAATCCAGGGAATAGTTAACATTCCCTTTAGAGTTAAAAATTATCCTACAAGGAAAATTAAATGCATTTACTTGAAGAGAAGCAGTTAAACGCCGTGTGCTCTCTGCCTGGTTTGGAGCGTGTGCTCCGAGGCAGAGGACACCCATACAATTGGAAGAGCTGACTTAGGTCATCTGGTTTGAGACTAGTCAACAAAAACATCCACTGAAGCATAGAGGACAAATACTTTCACTTCTCAATTTCCCTTTCCATTAAACTGAAAACAAGCAGGTTTTCTTTAAAAAAAACCCCACAACAAACAACAACAGAAAACAAACCCAAAACAATGATAGTACTGTTTTTCTTCTACATTACAAATATAAAGCGTACATAATGCACATAGCTGAAAATCTGTTAGGCAGCAACTTCCTCACTGAAATCTGGTAGTTTCTTGCAACAGTCACAAAATGAAGTCCTTTTGCTAATGAGCAAAGAGGTGGAGCCATACCAACCACCCTTAGTTAGGATAAACTTGAGATCATAAAAAATATTGAGAAACTATGAAACACTCATTTTTCCATCATTACTGTAACAGAGTTTTTTTCTGTTGTAACAGACATTACTCTGAATTTTATTTTACTACTGTTAGTAGCCTTAGCATTTGGGGTGAGAGGAGGAGCATCACTACATCTTAGAATTAGAATTATCTAGACCAGTCTGAACACAGTGCAAAATCTAGACTCTTCATTTCAGGTAACCTACAGACTAAAGGCCTTCCCTGAGTTTACTCTCAGAACATCCTGATTTTAGCTGTCGGTCTGAGATGCTTTCATTTATGAAGTTCTGTGAAACACTGAGGACCTATAAAATGAAATGGAGCTCAAGGAACAGATTCAGCATCCTGGATGCAAATGTCTTTTCCTATGAAGCTATAGCACAATTTTACTACATAAACTAAGAATTCAGAGATTTATAACATCCATCCTTACTTTCAATTACAAAGCCTGGTGGAATATTGAATGGCAATATAAACTTCACTAGAATCACCAGGTAAATTGTTTACTTTGTTTGACCACAATGGTAAAGAGGAGAAAAAAGTGCCAGGATGTTTATTAGAAGTGCGCAATGTTTTCAGATAGTTTTTAGATTCCTATCTTCTTTGCTAAATATACTAACACAAGTATGATTGCACAACAGACTATGACATTCACCATTAGCAACAACTGAAACATTTTCTTAGCTTCTGATGTGGAGTCAGGGCAGGGAGGGAACAAGAAGTTCTCCATGCTTTTGTAAATAGGATTTTGATGGAGGATTGAAATTGAAGACTGGATTTCCTGACTTTGGAGTGCATGACGGTCCTTCTTTTTTGAAAGAAAAAACCACGATGATATTATATACCAAAACCTACTATGTTTCTTCATCGTATACTATTACAAATGTTGGTTTAAAATTACAATTATGAAAATAATTTTATATATTTCTGTATTACCTTTTCAAAGCACTATCATTCATCCAGAAAACTACTATACATTACCAAAAAAACCTGGGAGACAACTCTTGAGAGAACTTTTCCCATACTTATAGAGACAAAATACATTCAGAATAATCAATGCAACCTCTTGGGCCTCTCAGCTTTACAGTTACGCAACATTTGATTAGATCATTTTTTTCTCAAGTGTTACAAGGAAAACCAATTAAACATCAAAAGATTTCTGCTTGTCACATCAAATTTACTACTCATTGGAACAGTATGGCTTATTCACTAAGTATGTGTTGACTTGGAAGTCATCATGAACCACATTCTTAACTAATTACAGCAACTGCTACAAAATACTGATTACTATTAAGAATCAGTAAGTTAAACTAAACACACCAATTACCATAGCCTTTACTTGGTAAGAGACGCCATTCCATCAAAAGCACACTGCACAATTAGAAGCTAAAATTCTAATGTTTATTCTGTCCTTAATCACTGCTCCTCCACTGCTACTCAAGAGATAGGAAATGTAATGTTGTAACCACAAAAGTCTCACACAGTGCAGTTGGTTTCCACAAACTGCACAGATCTTTATTGCAAAGAATGCTTTTCAAGGGGAGGGTGCACATAAACTGTCATATAAGAAATAAGAACATCATCTTGGCAATGTTGTTATGTCAGCAAACACAGCTCAAACACAGCTCAAGATGTATATTATACTGTGTGTTTTGTTTGTGGGATAATATCAAAAGATGCCTGGGCTTCGGCTTCGTGGGCAAAGGGATAACCCATACGAGCTGCTACAACTCATAGCTGTGTACGTATTCTTTAACATTGCATGGCTGAATGGATAGTCTGTTTGCTCTAACTGAAATAAATTAAGAAAAAAGTTGAAATATGTATTTTTAGCATAGCTTCCATCTGCGTCAACTAATGGCAATACTGCAGCCAGGTAGGTTTGGGTTCTTTTAAAAGAGAAAAAAAAAATCTCAAAGTTGGGGGTTTTTCTAATCACAATATTAAATACACAGATACAAGCACAGAGAATAATACATAATTTTGTTCAGATTCTTTCATAATTTCATTGTAGCAATATTAAAGACTCAAAATAGCTAGTTAACGCACTTTTGTTACATTTAAAATGATTTATCCAATAAACTCTTGGGACTTGGTGTCACTTTATCAACTTCGCTGGGATAAAAATGGAGGATGGTCAGGCAGTAAAAACTTTCATGATCTAGCAAGTAGGTAGCAAAATAAATCCTTTAAAAACTATCAAACAAAAGCTAAAAATAAAATTAGATATAAATTCAAGTTTTAGACTGTGGTCAATTGAGGTCTAGACAAAACCCTATGTTTGTTCACTGCCTAGTCTCCAGTCTGCTCCAAGTTTGAAAAGGTAATTGAAGTCGGTCTGTAATTACTGGATTAGATACAGATGGGCTCCGTACATTTCAGGGGAGGAAAGAACTGGTTTGATTCATTTTATGATTGCCTATAAGGTCAAACTTTTCAAAATGTACTTTCATCTGTTAAATGGTTTCTCGAAGTCCCAGGGGAACATCTTCAATAACTGATGTTTTAAGCAATTTGGGTCTATCAGATCCAGTCTTTGAATGTAATACGCTGTCCATTTTCTAGAATTATAAATGTGCATGTAGGTTAATTGCTACAACTCAGACATATTTCCAAAACTACGCTGTTTGAAAAATTGGAAGTTTTATCCAACAATGCTCATGCATAAATATTTGTAGAAGTATTTTGGTTTAGGGTACAGAATATCTTTAGAAATACAAATAAATAACACAAATTAGAAATGTCCTTACGCATAATTCTTTCCCATTTGTCTGAAGTTTCTGAGAATGCTCTCTTAGGACCCAATTCAACAATGTATGTATGGTCCCAATGAATTCAGTTCACTTCTTACAAACCAAAAAAATAAGGAATGTGCCTTAATAAAAAAAATCCTAAAAAAGCACTTGAGAATACTTCTTTTTTAGTGCTCTATTATTTGTGCCTTCATCCTCACTTTCACTTACAAGATAAAACAGGGAACAATTAGCACTGAACCTTCATTCCACTAGGAATTTTTTGTGAAAATCTTTTCTTCAATTAAATCCACTATAACTCTGCAGTCTGTTTCAGTACAATCAGAATTTCATCTTGCATCTTTAAATGTCTTAGTTAAAAGTTCAAATGCTCCACAAAGGATATCTAGCTCTGCTCTCAGTTAGAGACCGTCAGAGCTACCATAATAGCAATTTAAAGCAGAAAACACACCACACAGTCAGAAGGCAATAGAATTGTTTGGTTCATAGTCTTAAAAAGAGATAGGAAAGTTCATTCCAAACAACTGACTATTCAAGAGTTTCAGTTTATTTGATTTACAATAATCTTCTTGCTTATTACAACATACATTTGTGTTTAATCAACAACAATATCTTTACTGGCAACAGCCTCAGTCAAACAGTTATCTTTGTAGGATCAGACACCTACAGAGTTGTTCTGCCAGAGACTTGGTATTTAAGAACTGGAAATAAGGGTAACAGGAAATATGTCAGTATTATCTCCCTCTGTCTCCGAGTGTGCTAACGAAGAAGGCTTAAGAGCATAGCAAGTTATCTCATGTAATTTCCATGGCTAACTTTTTGTTCATATTATTTCAAAGTCCTTCACTTAAGTGACAAAACCTGAAGTCAGAAGCAATGACCACAAAGCCCCAGCAGAAGGAGGCATGGTAACAACAGAGTTACTCGTACGCCTGCTCCAGCAGGAGATGGTGCCTGCCATCAGGCTGGGCACAGCTCCTGCTACAACTTCCAAGTCTCACTGAAAGAAGAAACTTCTTCCACTGTGTTTTAAGAACTGATTGATACCAATGCGTTTGTTCAAAACAGTTCAATCTAGAAAATGTCTGCAAACAAACAATGGGTTTTTGCAATAGTAGCTTTTTTCAAAATGTAAAAGCATCAGTAAAAACCACACATAAAGAATTTTTTTAAATGGTCTTTTAAGTAAACCACCGATTCTTGTTAGTGTCAAAAATAAGCACACAAATTTACTGAAAAGAGTAATATTTGCATTATCTTCTTTCCCATATCTCTAATGGATGCTTTTAAATGTATTTCTATAAAAATGGAATAACATTCACATTAGAATTTACATAGAGTGCCTATGCTTAATTTAATAAGAATCCTTCTTTACTTAAGAGCTATATAGGAAAGGCTTATTTTCAATTACTGTAAGCAAAAAAAAAGTTTCCTTCAAAAAATGCACATGCTTTATTTCCACTACAAAATAAAATTATAGTAAGTGTATTGTATGAACCCACAAACTGCTCCTGAAACTACTGCAATTTTGCCAACAATAAATTGTGAAGAAATGAGAAAGGAATAGCCAGACCACAGCACCACACATTCTGTACGCAGTAACACACAAAAAAATAAATACCATGTAAGAATTTACACTAGGTCACATTTTAGACCAACTAATTAACTCTTTGATATTTCTTCCTTTTTCCTTCTTCTTCATGTTTTGATTATCTCTAAGAAGTATTTTCCTGTATTTGCTGAATGCTCCTTTACATCATATTCAAAACCATAAGAAACTAACTGAGCTCTCAGAAGTATTACACATCTATACTTTAATGGCTTCCACAGTGAAACTAAGTATCTTAGGAACTGGAAATAAGATCATTAAGAGAAATTAAGTGTATTTTGTAATAAGCTAATCTTGCTTACATCATGCTTATCATTGTATCTTTAAAAAACAAAGGAAATATCCAATCCATATAGATGAAACTGAGTCAGTACACAGACTACAGCAATGTAGTAAATGTAATATTAATCAATGAGTGCCTGATGTTGTTCATGACTCCTTCAGTCTTAAAAAATAAAAATTATATTAACTGTCTTTGCACATCCATTCATACTCTGAAATTTGTGAGGAAGAAATCAGAAAAAAAATCCATTAAAAAGTGGTTGCTTACTTCACAGTAAGTAACTTCTGTGGTAGACAACTAGTCTAATATGACTATTTTATTTTATAAATACTTGGGGTTTTAGAAATACATGTTGTTTCCTGTAAGTTTGTTTATTATTAAAAATGAAGACAGAACATTCATACATTCACACAGTTTAAGGTCAGACTGATCAGAGTCATAGGTCACTGGAGCAGCAGTCTGGGATTTGGAAAATCAGTATCCAATTCTTTGCTTTGGTACAAAGCAGTGTCCCATATGTAAAAAGGAATTCCTGAGCCATCCCTACGCATTAACTCCTGCCTTACTTGTTGAGTATCTTATGTACTTTGGAATATAAGCACTTGACCCAGAGATTTCAAGTATAGCAAAATCCACCAAGTCAAGGATCAGCTGAGTCACACCACAAATAACATGTACTTTTTTCAGCACTTATTTTTTCATAATATCTGTGAACAAATTGGAGACTTTTGTTCTTGTAATCATGTTCCCTAACAAAATAGGATGAAAAAACTTCTCACCACAAAGCAGATTTTTCAGACTTCAGATCATTTTCATAACTCTTTTCCATAACAAACAAAAACCAACCTCCAGTCACCACCATAATTTCTGAAAAAGATTGGCATCAGAACTGGACACAACATTTTGTCATTTTAGTAGTGCTACGCTTTTCCTTTAATAATTCTCTCCATGGTTCACTAAACTTCCATCATGTGAAAACTTAACTTGATTCCTATGTGCAGTATTTACTAGGAGCCAAAGAGGCTAAATTATGCCCTGCCATAGCCTCAATCAGAATCAATAAATGCCCTACTCACACATGCAAAGGTAATATCACACCCCAAAAAGCTTTGTATACATGTAGTAATTTTTCTTTATATTTGAATGAGCCTGCCTCAATTTAAGCCCACGCAAAGGAACACTTTCCCTTGAATATCACAGCAGAAACTCCAGTAAGCATCACACCATCCAGCTGAATCGATCCAAAGAAAACAATATATAACAAAGACAATTGAATAAAGGAGAATTTTAAATTAATCAAAAATTTGTAGCTGTCACTTGAAAACGGGTAAGAAACAAGGTTCTGAAAGAAGAATATCCCAAGAACACACACATCTGTTTAATATTACAAGCCAACTGTCAACATCCTAAGTGAAGTTTTAATTTAATATTTTTTCTTTCTTGATGTTTTACCTTTAGTCAATGCCTTGTGAGAGTATCAACTTTCTATAAGAAACTGTTAAATATAAAGAAATGTTATTGTAGCATGTTTATAAAATCATAGTTCGAGAACTTTTTATTTTTTTAAAGCCTGACCACAACTTAATTATCTGCAGGACATTCCAAGCTCACAATTGCAAGCTCCAGTTCCCAAGCAATTTTAAACAATATCTACTGTACAGGACATACAGTATTGCAAATACCACAACATGGTAATGTTTTCAAAAGTCAGCATTAGAGCCTTTAGACATGGTTTTTATTTTCAATAAATATTTATTTCCCTACTAATCATTAAATGGTTTTCATCACCACTACATGTTTGTCTTTCACATGTCAGTTTGCTATCATCATTTATGTTTATTAAAAGTGAACTAGTTATAAAAAAGACAGATATAATGTATAAAATGCCATATGTTATACATAAAGTGGCATAAGAGTAAGCAGTACGTTCCTCTGCAGCTCACACAATATTTTGCTTCTTTTCCAGGAAAGAACAAGATTAAAAAGCAAGGAAAAAAAAAAAAAAAATCATTAAACCGAGAGAAGGTAGGGAGTAAAAATGAGACCATTAGCTCAGCCAAAAACTCTCAAAGGAAAGCTGGAATTTCTTTAAGAAAGAGAAATTTCAAAAATGCCTGGGAATTCAGGAGAGTTTCTACTTTGGAAGAACATCCAAACTACCTCAAAATAGGCAAGAAAGAAAATCCATGATGCAATTATGTCTGTATTTTACACATGTAAAACTTCTAGAACAACTCAGGACTTTAACAAGCGTGTTTCCATTCCCAAAAAACCAATACTCCATAGAACACCTTGGTTTCAACACGTTGCTGACAAACTCCCCCATCTTCCTGCCCCTTTAGTCAATTTTCCACTACTATAGAGACTGAGGACCCTGGTTACTTTGCACTCCCTGGCATGCTGCCACCATGGAGCTAGAGAGAGGAGTTCCACCACACTCATGGTGGGCTGCCACACAACCTGGTGCTCCCTTCTCAGCTCCTCTTTTACTGGCCAGGCCTCGGGTATCTATTTTATTTCAGACAATGCACAAGTCCTGCAGAAGATTATTTCTGGTCTTCTAAAAGTAGTGATATTTTACGTTTACCCGTACTAAACATTTGGGGATTTTTTTTTTCTGTTTAAAAAACCAACAACCATTGAATGACCATATTATAATTATAATATTAGAATATTACTTCATATTAGGCTCTAATAAACTTATGAGTCAAACCAAGAACCCTTCTCTTATTTTCAGACATTTAAGAGCTGCTGGATATCCTCACAGAACCTCCACCTACAATAACTTGAAACCCATTTCACACTTGCTACCCAACTGAGAAATGGAGAGGTGGCAAACACCAGTGAGTTGCATCTTGTACTACAGAAATGAAATAATTTATAATCAGTGAAATAAGATCCACATTCAAAACTATTTAAATGTCAACCAAAAAAGGAAATGTCCAGTGGGAAATCACAGAATCACAGAA
>VYZX01019243.1:25615-39057 GCA_013401335.1 Brachypteracias leptosomus
AAATCTAAATATACTTCCCTTCTATCTGCTTTGTCTGCTTATTTAAAATTCCCCAAACTCTCCACCTCCCTAGAACAGTACATTGTACTCATGTTGGAGCAATTTTTTTTTTTTTAATTAAAAACATGATTACACTTTAATCCGCTTGACAAAATGAGGGTTTGCCAATATTCCTAGAAATACAACTGGCAAGTTTTGTAACTGGTTCTCATGCAAATCAATGGCCAAACCCCCTTGTAAATACATCCACAATTAACTATACAGACATACAAAGTTTCTTGGGTTTTTTTGATCTCTACATATATATATACACACACAGAAATGTACAAGTGTATGCACCTACTTTGAATTACAGGGCAAATTCCCCATTCCAGTAAATTTATTTTCTTAGAACTTCAGCTAAATTATCACCTTTCTTTACAGAAAATGAATGCAAATTTTATTGCCTCTTTTACTCTATTTTCTATAAATGAATCATATATTTAAGTAAAAAGCTTCCTCAAAATCAAAACTTACTACCTTTTGAGCAGTTATCCAAGCAATAAAAAGATTATTTATTTTACATTTTTAGTATGTGTTCACAAGTTGAACTCTGCAAGAACGAAGAAAAGGTCTGATAGATATCATTTGCTATGGTGGAAAGATCTGCTATAAAAGGCTAAGCCACTACAATAATAAATGACACTTTCTCAGTGAAGAAAAAGCATGAAGAAAACCAAGAGAAAACCAGATCCCACCCCCCCAACACCCGTAGACCTTCCACTGATACAGACAACTGCTTTCTGAAAGCTGTATATAGAAAAACACTTGTAATATAAAGCCACACTTCAAACTGAAGATATTATACATTTACAAACCTGCAAAGATAGCAGCTTTATATGAATTAACAAAGGAACTGCACCTGCATGAGGGTACAAGACATCCATGTATCACGCCACAAGCCACTAGAATCTGAGTAGCTGGTAAGAGATTTGCCCAGCATATTGGAAAAAAATATTCACTTTAAAGAACACAACCGTAAAGAAAAAGTTAACTGTCTCCAGCACTAAAAGAGGCAATTTCTCAAAATACAAAGTCTGTCATTATTGCCCTGAGATGTGAAAGCAGATTATACTGCCATTTTTATTAATTTGCAATTAAAAACAGAGATGCAAAATCTAACACCATACTCATCTTGTTTGGGGGTGTGAGGAGGAGGTACCAGCTCTTTTCTTTTACTTATGTAAAAGCAAGCCTTCTTTTTTTTCCTTCCCTTAGAAGAACTTCTTATAGTACTTGAATCTGCTCCAATAATAAGCTCTCAATTCACTTCAGAAATGTATTCTAGTTCTTGAAGTTCAATTAATAGGGAGTGCAGGGGGAGGAATCCATCAGCACATTTTCCAACTATTAGACTTGTTTCTTGGCAGGCTGAGAACCTGGCCAACAGAACTTAAATAATTTTGTACCCTTAGATCCACTGGTGGTTAAATGCAATGATCTTACTTCTAATTCAGTCTGTAAACAGCAGTAGCAGCTAAGTAACACTAGAAATAGAACACAGAACATGTTTAACTTCAGGCATGCTGAAGGACTGCAGCACACATTAGCACGTACATCCATCACACATGAAAAAGGTTAGCAAAATACTTAATCCAAGATTCACAGATATTCACACAGCAAACAAAAGCAACTATTTTAAGTTTGCTGAAAGAAGCATTGATGGATTTTTTCTAAATAAGGTTATGCTAACTTGTGTTCAGCATATAGTTTTATTAAAAGGAAAAAACAGCTGAACCACCTTCCCTATGAGGATTTAGAGAATTGGGTTTGTTCAGCCNGAACATCGAGTATCACCATTAGAAAAGCCAAATATATTTGAACCTAAAAACCTGAAGCAATGAGATCTTGCAATACTTGATTCCAAAAGAAGAAATAAAAGATTTCTTATCCTCACCCACTTTTTAAATGCACCATGCCATCCAGAAATCTGCATCCTCTTGTTTTATACAAGAAAAGGGAAATGCCCACCCCAGACACACTCTATATAAGCAAGCTCTTCTCAAAGCTGTTTGTAAACTTGCATCTACTTACTGAGCAAACATGCTGAAATGAATGTTTAGTAAAAATAAAATGAGAAATAGTATTTAACCTTGGCTCAAGCATTCAATTAAAGTGGCAAGCCATTAAATTTTCAAAGTTCAAGAATTTAAGAGACTAAAAGTTTAATCATAAAACAACACTTATTTTAATTGAAACAGAGGTAATGTCAAGTGCTCACTAAACATAATTCCTAAAAAAAAAACAGAGCTTATTTATTCAATGTCCTTTTAGCAGTTCTTTGCCCGATTTAAGTTTACCCAGTTTAGTTTATGTAAACTGTTTGGGCACAGAATGTGCCAGTTGGAATTTAACAAGAAAAACATGCTTTTAATACCTAAAGCCTGATTTATTTTCATTTCTAATCTAATTAGTTAAAAATAAGTTTCATGTTGGTGGATTTACACTAAACTAAAAAAAACAAAAAGATTTTTCCCCAGTAACATTTATATCGTATGTAAAGGTATCAAAAATATTTGAAAAAAAAAAATCTACTGCCACGAGAAGTCAAATTTGTCTATTACTGAAAATATTCTTTATAGTAACATTACGTGAAATACTTAGGAAAGTCTACCAACCAAAGCCACCACAATATAAGCAACAGCCACCACTTGTGGTGTTTTCCAGTTCATTCACAGGGATAGAACTACAGTATTCAGTACCTTCACTAGCAAGCTACCCAGTGATAAGGGTAAGGACCCCAGCATTCATGTCTTGACAACGTATATGACTACGTTGATCTTGAAATATCATTTCTCCTCACTCAAAAAAACTCTAAAGAACCCCTCATTTTTTTATATCTATTCCAAGTCAGGTTTTGAGGTGATAAATACTTTTCATCCTCAAAAAAAAAAATCTTCTCACAAAGACTGTTACACCAACTCCGCACATAAGTTGGCAAGAGGACACTGAAAACTGAGGAACAAAAAGCACAGCCATGTCGAGGATGTACTATCTATTAAATTTCACACAGAAATGAAGCCAAAACCTTGACAAGCCTTCAGTTAACACCAACCAATTAACTTTCACATAGCAACTCAAGACAACAGGAAGTAAGAGCACGAGGCTCTAGTCCTCTCCACTGCCACCTTCACAGGGTGTTAACCCAACATCTGACTACGGCTCTAACCTCCTTATCAAAAAGATTTACTGCAGTAAAGAAAACCAGCTTCAGAAACCTATCTCAGAGGAGCTGTACAATCCTAATACTCCTCCAAGTAAGTTAAACTGAAATAAAAACAGAGGTTTGGGGTGATGGGAGTAAAACAATAGTAGGAGTGTTACAGCACCTTTAGATACCGTCCAATCTAATCTGATGTCATTAGGGCACAACAGATAACCATCCACCATTTCAGTAGGATAGCCACAAATATTTTCCCCACAGCACACCAGGAAAGTCTTTCTAGTTCCATGCACACAGATACAAGGAAAGGAAAAACAGTAGAGACCACACAAGAGAAATGTCAATCTGCCAAGTACACCTTCACTAGGAGTAAAGTACCTATGCTCATATTTTTAACCACAATACTGAGCTTCAATAGCTCACCTGCTCTGAAAAGATCAGAAAACTCAGATAATAGCTTTTACAGCTGGAAGGAAGGAATCAACATTCGTTAAAGGTTCAGCTTCCAGTAAAGCTACACCTACGCTGAGCTTCTCTTTCAACAGGTAACTTGGATCAACATGCTTTTCAAGAGATAACTTGGCATCAGTGTGTAAACCAGCTACACTCAAACCTACTACCTTAATTAAAAATGCTCACCTTTATAACATGTAATTTAATTCACAGGAAAGCACTCACCAATTTACTAACCAGCTTCTAAACACCCATAATTGAAGCTGCAAGTATCAGCTTTCATACAATAAACACTTGACACCATAAAACTTGTCAGACAGTAGAAAATGAACATGCAAGAAGGTCTAGATACATCAACCAAGTGTTAGCAGACAGAAATGCACCACTTGTATATATGCAGTACATATTTTTATATACACACACATATTTATAAAAATATATACACACTATATAGTATATGTAGTTATAAGGAAAAATAATAGAAGAGAAAAATGTAAATAAGCTTTTGTCCTTGAGAATGTCTCGATAGCAAGCCAATAACCACACCCAGCCTATGAAAAAACCTGATTTCCAGAAGTGAGCAGCAGAGCTATGAAGAATGGGGTGCACCAGAATAATTCTGGCTGGAGGAGACCAGAGGAGATGCCTGGTCTACTCTTGCTCAAAGCAGGACAAAAGCATTCAATCAGGCTGCTCAGGATAATCCTTATTAAGATTGCTGAGCATTTTTAACAAGACAAACTAGAACAACATGATGACAGAAGTGCTTTGACTAGTATCTAAAGAAAAAAAAATAAATTATCCTATCACACTTAGAGCCAAATCAGTAATGACAAGAAAACAATCCATACAAAACCCAAACCAAATCAACAAATTTAAAAGTGCAAGGACGAGCAGATAATTATTCAACAGTCTCAGGGGAGCTTCTGTACTGAACACTCTTGTATTCACATATCAAAATTTAACAAAAAGCTCATTCAGCTGCCCAAAGTTTGGGATTTTTTTGTTGTTTGGTTTTTAATTGTTGTCACTATCTCCCAGTATCACGCCAACCTATTACAATATTCCTATGCTAAGAAAACTGAAGTCTACAAAAGTACTTCTAAATTTCATTCTATTTCCTCCTCTTAAAAGCTTCTCTAATGGCACCCAATTAGTCTTGAAAAATCTCTAAAGGAAAAACAAGTTTTTCTTCTCTCCAGTGAACTGAAATAGAATCTCAGCTATTTTCTTTAGTGTCATTCTGGCCTATTGGTTTCTCTCTTTCACTCAGGTAAGACCTCAGTAGCCAACTGGGAATCCCTCCAAGTCTGCCAATAAAGATGCAGAAAGGAATGCAGAGGATGCTTGTCAATCCCCAAAATGACTGTTCTAAAAACCCCTATGCTTACTTGATTTCTCCTGTTTAAATGAGTTTAGTACAGAGCAAATATGTTCCAGGAGGAAACACTAGGGCCCAGATGAGCTGAATAAACAACATCAACTGAGATTGTGGGGTGCTTTTTCAGGTGTTCCCCCATTGCTAGCAAGTTTCACACAGAACTAGCAGCTCAATCCATCTGAATAAGCCACAACAGAAATGAAGGACTGGAAATTACACACACACATGATTTTATAAAGCCTGCACTGTCACCAGGCCCAAGAAAAATAATCTGCTTTTAGTATTTTCATGTTGTTCAATACAAAACCCAGTAACTTTAAAGGGAATAGCTTTGTTTACTTAAAAGAACTTTTAGGAATTGTGCTCTGAAATAACTTCATTAGTAGCCAGAACGATGACTGTAATGAGGGACTACAGTCAACTAAATTAAATAGGTAGAGTAAGCAAAAGGCATTGACAAAGTTTCAAGAGAACAGATGATATTTTACAAGGCATATGGTATTTATTTTTAGATATTAGTCATACAATAATACTACACATTTTATTTTTCTTGAAAATAGCGCAGTATTTTATGTTGAGGTGCTTTGCTGATATTAACGCTGTACAGCTCAACATTTATTTTTGCTGTTACAAAAGGTTTGGCTGTATTTTTCAAATCATTAGCATACTGTACATTGAACACTGTATTCAGTATGCATACAGGTATGCAGTGCACCTTAACAAACAAACAAAAACAAGTCTTCACAGAAAAAGCAATACTGAATTCAAACACAGAAGGGAGAAAATGCCATATGCAAACACATGCCATTTTTTGATTATCTATTATCATTTCAGTCAAAGCTCCCAAAAATCTCATTATACATGAAACAGCAACAGATAACTGGCTTTGGATTGCTGTAACGACTGTTGGGCCAGTACAATATAGGCAAAAAGGCGTAAAGTAATATCAGCAACAGACTCCATCTGGACTTCAATATATGCTTGTTGACTTCATCCAAGCAAAAAGTGTTCCAAGACCTTACAATTTTTACTATTCCAAATTTTTTGTATGAGAAAATATATGAAGGAACATATCCCCTACTGATTATTCCCCTCAGATTTCAGCTTACGCAAGTTTTTATTCAAATCTATACATCATTCTTCCAGTTATTTCAAGGATCTTTCAGTTCATTTACTAGAATTAATTAGTATTAACTCTAAGTTAATGCAACAAATTCCTCAGATGAAGTATTGTCTAGGTAATTTTGGTATCATTTATTTTCATGTCTTCACCTTTATTATTTCCCCTCCCCTTTCCCTAACTTACCTCTGAATTAAAGTACTTTAGGGCTCTACTATAGGAAAACTTTCATGTAGCACTAAAAATAACCCATAGGGCTACATTATCTATTTCTTAAAGAAAAAAAAAAAAATCCCTCCAAAAAAGCCCTCACCATGATTCCAAAAAGAAAATCTAACAAAGCTTTATGAATCTTGCAGACACAGAAAACTGAGTTTGTTGGTCTGTAAAAGCAGAACTTGCATGGGCCAGCCTGCTCAGACAGAAGATAGAATACGGCTGAGGCCCCATCATTAATAAACAGTCTCTAGTATGGGAAGCCCAGCATGTGTTTGAAAGAGTAAAACACCCTAATATTATTTTATGGTATTTGAGCAGGGATTTGTTTTTCCTTAGCTAAGTGTTATAGAAGCCTGTATATTAGGCTTTTTTGTTTGAGTTTATAGAAGGTCATAGAATTGAAAAACAAAACTAATAAAAGTGTCAACAAATATTTATGAGGCAATACTAAAATGTTTTAAACTACAATTAGAAACTCAATTCTAGCTGCTACTGATCCATATAAAATTGTCAGTAAATCCAAGTATCCATAGTTGATCACAAACCTACCATCTCTACCACTCCAGGCTCAAAGCACAGTTCTTCTATTTTAAGTTTTACACTAATTTATTTTATTTGTTTTAATTATTAAAGTAGGAAATCCCCCCACACTTACTAGGCTTTTTTCTTTGAAATTAGATACTATTTCCAAAAACCTTTGCAGTAAACCTACTGTAATTTTATTTTTTTCTAGTCCAGAGGATTTTACGCAATGAAGATAAGAGAGCAGATTTTTTTTTTTCCACCCTGAAGTTTTGCTCTCTTTTTAGGCCTCCATCACAGCAGGCTCAAGGGGACACTCAGTAATAGCTTTGCCATCTGGATCTTGTGTTGTCAGATTAATAATGTTCTTTCATACAATGATTTCATGCAAAGAGACCAAAGCTTTCACAGAATCCTGCCACTCTTTTCTCTTGCTAGATTACAATCCCAGCCTCATATTACCAAAGACAATTCACAGACCACACCACTAGAATACATGGATTTTCACACACCTTCTCTTAACCCAGCCTAGGTTAATGTTTAATATTTCAACACTACAAATTCACTCAAGGTTATCTTCTAACTCTGTATCTAATGGAAATGACTAAGTCTCCACTGTACTATTAACAGATTAGTAGCATGACTATTTTCTTTCTAGTAGAATGACAACTGCAATGGTAAAAAATCACACCAGTCATTTAAAAAAAAAAATAAAAAATTAAATGTTCGTGTTTCAGTGCAACACTGATTAGCTTGAACAAACATTGAGAAAGATGGACATACTTTTAAAAAGCAGTAAATGCACTTTAATAGCTACAAATGTGTTTGCCATGTCACATACTTAAATCTGGGTATGTCATTACCTCATACTGTTTAATTCAATGCCTACGGATACTAAATATAGATCATTTAACGTACAGTGATGAGGCAACTCGAGCAAGCAAAAAGAAAGCAAAATAATTGATCAGCACCCCCATAAATCTATACAAGAACACATATCTACAAGGTAATTATCATGAAGATGCAGTATCCATCCCTCCCTTCCTAGTGTAAGGGATAACATCATCCTAGTACTTGAGGTAGAATATTCTTATGTTAAGTTCAGTATTTAAGACTCAGAAGATGCTATAAATATGCTGAAGTATTATGAATCATCTTGAGAAAATAAATACATTTTGTTTTCTTAAAAATCCTACAGCATTCCCAAAAATGGAAGTTTATCTTTTCTTCATTGACAGTGAGTCATATACACATTTGAAAAAATTGTATTGGGACCCCTGCCATTCGGTTTGAAAAATATAAAATAATTTAAAATTTACCCCAATACAGGCAAGCTATTAAGGAAGAGCCAAATTTCCCAAAAATCATCTAAGAAAAATTAAATTATCTTCACCCTCCCACTAATTAACTATACCCTCTAACAAACAAAGGAAGTCAGCACAAATGAGCCAGGAAGTTTCTGGAATTAAGTTCAAGAAGCTCTAGTACATGACAAACAAGTCAATAAATTTAATTCTTTGGAAATGGACTGCACTGAAACTCCATAAAAAAAAATTCTATCAAAAAAATACCTGTAGAGCATGGAAAAAAATTCTTCTGTCATTCTTCCCTGGGTTCCCATCCTGATAGCTTAAGCAGGTTTTTTGAAGCACTGATGGCTGCAACTGATTTCAAGAGTAAAAACAAAGTACTGAAGTACTAAACAAAATGCTAAAAACAAAGATACCCAAACCAAAATACTCAGTATTAAAAAATATTTTAAACTTTGTGCCCACTCAAGTCTGGTCAAATGGGAGCACCCACCCTTCCATGTATAACACAAAATCAAAGAACTGCACCAAGTGCTCATACCATACTGTGATCAAGACACTCACAGCCTATGAGAAAGCAAACAAGCTTGTTTTGCTATCAAACACTGAAAATACTATTTTATTTACCATTTTGTTTACTCTGTACAATGTGCAATGCCCACTTAATCAGTTATCCAATACCTTTTTTTAACTCCTATTCAGTGTTTGCTGAAAAGCACACATATTACACCACAAATAAGAAGCTGCAGGCACCTTAATTTCCTTGTTTTTTAGCCGAATACTCTAGTATTTTTAACATTTTGCCTATATGCACACATGCATACCTCCACATAGGTTCTCCACATGATGTGCACAAACCTGAAGAGTAGATTAAGTAATTTTGCTTGGTGTTTGTAGACAGTTCAAAAGCTAGACAAAACCTGACTGCTCCAGACATATAATTGTCATTCAAGCAATCATTGCTCCCACTGAGAACTGAGATTTCACAAGAAGCTTTTCACTGGCATCCAGCAGCAGGACCAGAGACAATGGGCACAAAACTGAAAAACAGGAGGTGCCACGTGAACATCACAAAACACTTTTTCACTGTGGGGATGATTGATCCCTGGCACAGGCTCCCCAAGAAGGTTGCAGAGTGTCCACCCTTGAATGTGCTTGAAAGCCATCTGGACATGGTCCTGAGCAACTGAATCTAGGTGGCCCTGCTGGAGCAGGGTGGGCCTAGATCACCTCTAGAATTCCCTTCCAACCTCAACCAGTCTATGATTCTGTGAAGAAACAGCAAGGAAAGGGTAAGAGACATACCTTGCCACAGGGCTTCACAGCAGAGGAACAGTGAAGAGACTCCTTTCCAAAATCTGGCATTCCATGAGATTCCAATTACTATCCTTTTCCCCAACTTTGTTCTCTTCTATCCCATTCTCAATAATCTATCCGTACCTTGTCCTCAAGTATCATCTTCTCCCTCCACTCCCCACATCATTATCCTATACTTTAAGCACTGTCTCTATATCAAGTTAGATCAATTTTCTACTGTCATTGGGATTTTCATCTTTGGATCCAGGTAACTGCTGAATTCCAAGCACTTATTCGCATTCAAACAGGACTTTTTGTTTGTTTGTTTTTATAAGTGTATGAAACCTGGTCAGGTTTCTACTATTTGTGAAAACTTCAGCAAATGCATAACCATGAGAAGGTGACCCTTCCATTCCTTATTAAATACTGTAACAGCACTGAAGATGTTTAAAATAAATATAAAATATTTTTTCTTCTGAAGTAGCTTCTTTCTCAACAATTAACTATTTTGGCTTGATTTAAATAAAAGAGTCAGAACCAAACCACATGCAAATCCATAAAATAAGCAGGCTTGAGAGGAGAAGGGGGGGGTGGGGGAGAGGAAAGAGCCCAGACAGTTGGCTAAAGTTACAAAAAATTTAAAAGCTGCGTCTTAAAGGGGAAGCTTTAGGAATCTTAACTATAGATAGTGGTTCCAGATCTGCAGAATAACAAAAAAAAAAATTCCCCCGAAAACCTAGTAAAACCAGATGTTTCAATTTCTTCTTTTTGTGCATTTGGTAAAGAAATAACAGTATTTTTCTAATAGGCCTAGAAACTCCCATATATTATCAACATCTATTCTAAATTAATAGATCTCACATTTTATTTCCAAATCTGCACATATCATGGGATGAGTACTGTTAAGAGTATTCCATTATCAAATTTACAAATTTCAAGCTGACAACCATGATACTGATGAAAGCTTTGTTCCCTTTAGGGCAGATATCTGAGGCAAAGAAAGGGATGGATTCAGTGTGATGTATATAGTGTGAAATTGGTGGTTCCATTGCTCTTACTGACAAATAAAACCGACACTGCAAGGTATCAAAAGATTGCTTTAAATGTATATGCTTTGATCTTTAAAATAGAAGTAGTTCTTAAAATGAACTTAAGAATTGCAAGCCATAAGTGGAGCAGTCATTGGTCTCAAAAAACAGCTGAAAAACCCCCCCTGCATCTTTGCACAAACATTGAACCAGGATCTGGGGGGTTTGTTTGAGGTTTTTGTTTGTTTGGGTTTTTTTAGTTCCTTAAACTGTCTTCTGCCATAAGTTTAAGACCATATCACGAACCCCATATCAGCTACGCAAGCATTTCTTTCCTGCATAATACTGCTTCTTAAGAAGTTTCACTTAGTGAAATGAAACAAAGCAGGTTACATCAAAAGAGCAGTTCATGCAAAATCATGTGCACACTAGACTTCTGATAGATCTAATAAAGGAGAGACCCGCAATTGAGAACACGAGTTGCTGCTGGTGAAACAGGAAAGGCTGAAATATAAAGGAGAACTCTAACAAAACAAAAGCTTAATACAACAGAAAGAGAACAATAATGGGCTAGAAAATGAGAGGCAATTACCCAAGGAAAGTGTTTCAAATCCTACATATGGGGTGGGTGAACCACGCCCTTCTGAAGTACTGCAATTCATTAGATATTGCATGAGTGTAATTTC
This sequence comes from Brachypteracias leptosomus, assembly GCA_013401335.1. Classification (NCBI taxonomy): domain Eukaryota; kingdom Metazoa; phylum Chordata; class Aves; order Coraciiformes; family Brachypteraciidae; genus Brachypteracias; species Brachypteracias leptosomus. Next base: position 36,833 of record VYZX01019243.1, read on the forward strand.
TTTACCACAAAACTTAGATCAGCAAACTGATACAGACTTAAAACAGATGTCTATGTAATTCAAGTTGAAGACTGCCAGTTGCTTACTCAGTAGGACATTTTCAGGATTACCTGAAGAGAGCAGAAGTTTTGTTAGTAAAACCGGCATTTTCTAGAAAGGTAGCTGGGATAAAACCCCTTAAACTGTAGCCTTTTACATCTATTTTCATCACAGCTTATTACTTAGGCTTCCTAAAAGTTTTACATGAAAGTTTTGCTGCCACAACAAGAAAAATAAAACTCTATAGCTTGAGAAGAAACATATTAAGTGTTTAATACTGTTTTGTACTGAGACAGCATACTCTCATCAGAGCCTTCAAAACTCATTTCTGGGTGATGTTATGTTGTCATTTCACTGTCATGAAAAGCATTAACAAATTCTGCTTTCTGGATTAACACTGCAGATTAATATTGATAATTGAATTTATATATCTGCCAAGAAAACGTGATTCAATGTTCACTCACAAGACTTGTTTCTCTTAAGGCTTAGCATCACTCACTGTGTCCACACGGTCAGTAGGAATCACATAAGGGTATCGCTATAGTAAATGCAAGAGTTACAAAGAAATGCTTAATTATGAAAACATTTTCCTCATAAAATTTAGAACTTCTACTTGTAATTATAAAATGTAAAGTTATCAGATTTGACTTTGGAACTACCTTTCTGTTACTGTGAAGAGGGAAATGTTACACAACCAAGAATGGTATCTGGGACCAGCGTCCTCAGCAGTTAAATATTGTTTAAATATAGATCATGGAACCTGTTTTGCAGCTTAGTTAAACTGAAACTAGAAATGGAAACCTTGGAGAAAAGCAAAATATATTTGATCTTATACATCAGTTAATTACTGGCAACGCTGTTTTCCACGAACCCAAATTTTCACAAAATCCTGAGTTTCATTTTTAACTTAAACTGTACTGAAATGGTATCTCTCTTAGTTCCTATCTCCTTGGACCCCTACAGTTAGGTAGGCAAACCAGTTTGCATCAGAGCACACAAGGACAAGGACACTAAGCCTGCATTGCATCCAGTTTTTAGTTTTTATAGAAGACCCTTCAGCATTCATATTTTTCTCTACTCTGCTTTACTTTGGAGGCGGGGGGAGAAGGCTCCGAATACTCACCTGTCTTCTTCAAAATAACTACAAATTGTCCTGCTCTGGCATGATGTTCACCTTTAAAACCCAGTATATAAGAATAATCAATCACCGCTTGATTTCAGTACTATACATACTCACTTTACAGACCAAACTAAACTTCAGAGAGAAGACACCAAGATCTCATTAATTTGAACATCATTCATTATAAGAAACCAAAAGGCTTATGTCTCTAGCACAGGTGTCTACACAGAGCAGTAACAATGGACTTTATAATACATATATATTATTCCCTGGAGCAACTCTAGCACAGCCTCACTTAAATTCATTGCTTCTATATACATTAGGTACTTCTGCTGTACTTAAATCCCCTTCCATATGATCTAGTTCCATACATCTTTAACCTCTACTTCAGGGGTTACACAGCAGAGCATTACAAGAATAAAGACATATAAACCGATTCATAATGCAACATTGTCATCAATACTGTAAATTACTTCCTCCTGTACCAACAGCAACAACTGATAAATGGAATATTGTTTTAATCTATATGACCCCACAATAACAGCGATCACTGCAAATACACTGTGGTTTGTAGATACAAGGCAAGTCAGCCTCAGTAATAACAAGCAAATGGCAATAATACAGAATCACAGAATCACAGAATGTCAGGGATTGGAAGGGACCTCAAAAGATCATCTAGTCCAATCCCCCTGCCGGAGCAGGAACACCTAGATGAGGTTACACAGGAACATGTCCAGACGGGTTTTGAATATCTCCAGAGAAGGAGACTCCACAACCTCCCTGGGCAGCCCGTTCCAGTGTCCTGTTACCCTCACTGAGAAGAAGTTTCTTCTCATATTTAAGTGGAACCTCCTGTGTTCCAGTTTGTACCCGTTACCCCTTGTCTTATCATTGTTTGTCACCGAGAAGAGACTGGCTCCATCTTCGTGACACTCCCCCTTTATATATTTATAAACATTAATGAGGTCTCCCCTTAGTCTCCTCTTTTGCAAGCTAAAGAGACCCAGCTCCCTCAGCCGTTCCTCATAAGGGAGATGCTCCACTCCCTTAATCATCTTTGTAGCCC
>VYZX01019243.1:45919-56627 GCA_013401335.1 Brachypteracias leptosomus
ATGTAGCAATTCTGCTATACTGAAGAATTGAAACTTTTATTCCCAAAAGGGAGCTGAACAGGGTAGGGAGAGAAGGGAAAATAGCACACTTAATCCACACTTTTGTAGAATTGTATTTCAAGTAAAAAAGAATTCCATTTCTTCTTCTCAATTGTTCCAAAATTCAACTGATTTCAATATTGTGAAGTTCTCATTTATGTTTATTAACAGAAACAGAACATCTCTCATCTGCTTATGACTTGGAAGAATTCTTTACTCCCTTAGATGTTGCAAATCTGCAAAAATCAAAACAATAGCAATTACTTTTTGACCTTTGTTCTTTGAAATACACAACTGTTATACTGATCTAAAGCTATAAAGTGCAATATCCCATTTAATTAAGGAACCCTGAACACTAACGTCAACTTAGCACACAGAAGCAGTTCTATTTGTTGTTCTTTGCCTTTCCATTTATTTTATCAGTTTAAATGGATTTAGAATGGAAATTGAATAGGGTGTGTTTTCAGTACTTCAAGAAGTTTAGATTACTTGATTCATTCATCTCAAGACTCACTAAGAGTTAGAAATTAAAGCAATTCAATTACGTTTTTAGAAAGATGGTGTTTTATATTTAGAAATTGTAAAGAAAACATATGAAAATCTTCCTGAAGAGACACTTATTTCTGGTTTAAAGGCAATTCTTTAACTGATACAAAACCACTGAATATAGTTACCACTGTCAATATTTTCTGATCTCCTTCAATGTATTTGCACTGATTAGCACACAAACATGACATGAACAACAGAATCCTACACTCATCACCAAATAAGCCTATTAAAAAGAGTTGATCCTAAACAATATACATTCTTTACTACATCTTGTATCTGCCATAAATTTTCAGAATGAACAAATGTTATACAGACCCAGTTATAGAAGAACATTGATAAAACACTAATATTGAAGGTACTGTCATATGATCTTATGCTGTAAAGCAAACTCTATAGACAGTATGCACAAGTAATAGGAAGTGTGTGTATGTGTACGAGTTACAGTTATGAAATGCATCTTGTTAAAAATGAGAATTAAAAATTTTAAAGACCGCCCATTTTATCACCATATATTAAGATGTTAGCCACAAGGAAGTGCAGCATAACAGAACTTCCATATGTAGAAGATGACTAATAAAGTGGAACTTACTACAGCCAATACCCACTAGCAAAGCCTATTAAGTAGTGTCAATTTTACATATATGTCTCAGTCTTCTAGAGAATGAATTCTTGTGTTCCCTTCTTTCAAAGTACCTGATCAATGCATTGTTGTCTCATTTGAAACAAGAAAATGAGCACCAGTTTTTCTGGTTAATTCGGAACAAACTTCTTATGCACAAAATATCATTTACCATTATAACACCTTGCATCATTCTGTGTTTTTTGGGGATATCCAGCAGCAAATAAGATTTTGGGGAATAGTTCTAGTTCAGTTTTCATTTTATTACTGCTGCCATTATGGGTAAGGTGTCACAGCCAAATCTTTGAACAAAAATACTAAGGCTAGTTTTTTTATTTTATAAAATTTGACAGTGTATTTTAAGTATCTAAAGGTAACTGCCAAAAAAGCAGCAAGAATAAAAGAATTACCTAAGTAGTTTCAGTCCCCCTTTTTTTATTCAATTGATAAAACAGTTCACCATAATTTTCAAAAGATACTTTCTTAATATTACAATTAAAAGAGCTTCAGATCCATACTTGGGAAAGAGAAGTGGGCAACATACAACAAATCCAAAAATATTCAAAACCCATATACCATACCAAAGACTTCTTCCCTTAAGATGATCACCTTGCATTTATAAACTATACACACAGCATTTCTGTATAATACAAGTGGACAATTTGTAAGAATATAATCATGTAATCTGATACTGGGTAATAAAAAATTCAATGCAATTCTGTTTAAGAGCAAAAAGAGAAAGTGGCACTTCAGAGTGACAGAGAACTTTAAAGAAATTGAGTGAATTTAATCAAATTTACACATAAGTTTTTGCTTTAGTGAAAATGAATGCATGTGCAGTGTAGACTGATTTTTATTTTCTATTTCAACTCAACACAGCACACAACTAGCATATAAGCATGAAGTTCTTAGATTTTATTGCTAAAACACAGAAGTGTTGAGCTTGATTATTTCACCAGGAATTTTCCCAACGAAGATTTTTTTTCATCCTCTCCCTAATTTACTGCAACATCTGCAGAAGTCTCAAAAAAACTTCACAACTGCAGAAGCTTACCAAACAGAATAACTGAAAAATTCAAGAAGCACAAAGATTAAGCTGTCTGTAAAACACAGTGTTATCTCACTAAAGATGTATTTCCCACTGTGGAAAAAGCAAATTAGCCCGCTGTTCCTGAATTATAGTATTTGTAAAATGTGTTTATAGTTGTACTACAGCAACACACATTCCCTTCCTCCCCCAGTCTCACAATCAATGCTTCTCCTCTTGATACTTCCACATTCTATCACCTCATTCATTAATTATTGCTTAAACCCAAATATAAACTACCAAAGTATTTCATAAAGAAGAGATACTCTAAGTTCACTTGTTTTATTTTCTCATATACAAGAGTACAACTTTACTGTAAAGCTAGAAATGTAAAGTTTATGTAATTATGACTTAATTACTACCAGGCCTTCAGTCTTCAAAAGAAAAATATTATCAAGACCATAGTGGGTTTCTCTGTCCTAACTACAAGAACAAAACTGTTAATATATGACCCAAAAATGCATTAAGCATCTCAACAAATCATACTAAATAACTGACGTTTTTTTCCCTCCACTTGAATTATTTAAAGAATGGCTCAGATTTTGAGGTGTTCACAATAACCCAAAACTTACACTTTGCCTCTCACAGCAAACCATGTTAAGCAACTATGTTACTGAACAACAGAGTCACAAAAAAAATGCTCTACCTTTACAGAAGGTGAGAGTACTGGAACCTGACTTCCAGACAAACAACAACTTTTGAATGTTATATAGATTTAGGACTCCAACATTAACTCATTATGGTGCTGGGGTTGTTATTCTCTTCTGCAAACCAGGAGAAGGTAGGTAACAAAACTCTTAATCTCTCTCTGCATGGGGAATTTGGGTACGGAAGAGCTAGGAGATCCAACTCCTAGTGTTTGCTACATTAACTTATTAAACATCCACTGCAAATACAGTTGTTAGAAAAGAATTCAAAGTTCTGTGGTTAATATTCAATAAATACATATTACAGTAACAAGGACAAAGTCTTACAAAAAAACCAAACAACTTAGCCAGATCCTACAACATCTATTTATTCTCTAGAAAAAGGACTACCATGCACAAATTCCCTTCAACAGTACTTCATCATACAGTCTTAATCATTTCTAGAATTCAATGGTTAAGCTACTGAAAAGCACATGGAAAGCCATAATATGAAAAATGGAAACACCTTCATTCTCACATTAAAAACAATTTTAATAGATAAAACAATTCCCATTTACTTCCTAAACTGACCCTATTCAACACCTGCCCTCCATGACAGGAATCCTGAAACAGAACCATGACAAAAAAAGACGACCATTTCTATCACTGACCTTCATCATACCTTCTAGAGGTTCATTGGAAGAATTGCCAAGGTCCTAGAAATAAGCAAATTTGTTCAAAGCAAATCACAGGGTAAAATGGTAATCTTCACTAAAATGCAACACTAAGCAGTTAGTCATTCATAATTTGAGTAATATTTCCCAACAAGAAATGACAGCCTGCAAGATTCCATTGAAATTGCAACAGAGAACAAAAAGAATACAAAACAACTTAAAACATACACTAGTCACAAGCAAACTCCCTGAAGAACCACCCCAACCTTTCCTGTCTTTAATACAAATGACCAAAATAGCGAAGGACACATTCTAGGGCGAAAAGACAATTAAATTATTGCTGAATAAAGAGCTCAGCATACTTCAGTGTTCTATCTTAAAAGCAGTCTACAACCTAGGGAGTTTTTTTGGTTTGTTTTCTATTCAGTACCCTTAAAGGTACAATCCCTATGATTCAAAAGAAGAAAATTAAGAAGTTACAAACAACTTTTATGGAGATTGGAGCAGTGTCACTCTGAGGTCTGCTCAGAACACCCCACCTCATATCATTGAAAAAGCTGCAAAATCTACCTAAAACATCTTCTTCGTATATCCACCAGCACAATTCATTCCAACTTAATCTCTACTTTTAAGTTTCTTAAGTAGAATAGATGAAAACTTTTGCTGTTCACATCCTCCAGCTCTGATTGAATTGAGTTGCGTCTCAACTGCAACAGAGTGATAGATTATAGTATTACCATGTAGATTTATTTTGCAAAATAGCTATATGATGGTTATACTCCAACTAAAAGAATCAACACAAATAAGTGTCAAAGAAAACACTGACCGCTTTCCTACCTTAAAATTGTATAAACAGCAGCATATGAATAGTGGCGCATGACAGAACAGAGCCACCACCCTGAACAGAGACAAGCCGCAAAGGTGAAAAACACATCCCAAATTCAGATACAGCCCACAATGTTCAGTTTGTACCAAAAAGCATAAGCATGCTATAGATTTCTGTCTTTTCAAATTTTGCTTCAATTTGTATTTTTCTAACTTATTTCACAAACCTCTTAAAATAAGACATGCAAAACAAGGTGACTAAATAGGCCCATTAATGAAATTCAAAGTATTGTTTCAGGTCACGCTCAGCAAAACTCCTTATACAGCACACATTTTTAAAACCATGTCAATTTTTCCACTCTTTACAAATTTATTGTATTTTATTTACTCCACTTAATATCTTTAACCAATTGTTCAAAGTCATTAATACCATGGCACACAATGCTTTATTACCTAAACTCCATGAAGGCATGAGGGCAAGTTAAAAACACATATAATATGCTTACCTGATGTCCCAAAAATTTGGTAGAATTTTAAACTAAAAGCTCAGCCTACTCATTTGCAAGAACTGACTCTCAAAAGTGCTGATAGAAGAGATACACCTTTCAACATATAACAAATGTAGATAAGTTATTCTTAATGATCTTGCAATTTAAATAGTATGTTTCACACTACCCATGACCAAATCCTGTTTTCACCTAATCCCTCTGTTCTGGAAGGGGAGGGATCATAAGAACACACATTTGATAGTGTTTAGATTTTAATTCAGGTATGACATGTTTGCAGTATTTTAGAAGCACAGTAATGAACCAAAGTAAGATTTGGTCAATGGCTGCACACTGTAACACTTACTCATCTGAACTTAGTCCAGTTGCTACTTTGACTTATATTCCTCTTTTTTTTAGCACTCCACTGACAGCTGTACCATATATAGCTAGCACTGGCACATGCACAGTATTCTCTCACCCCACTTATGACATCTTAAGTCAAAATCAATTTGGAAAGCTAGTTTATGTGTTTCTCATTCAAGAGGATTACATTTCTCTTAGGTACTGCAGTGCAATTGCTCAACACTTGTTTTCACCTTTTTTTAGATCAGCTAGAGCTATTTCTCTTCCTCCAATGATTTATTTTTGTTATTAATTTAAATGGCAGTATTATTTTCCTTAAGTGGAATTAGAAAGCATCTTAATGAGTTATAACAGCCATAAAACTAACAAACACAACCTACATTTTTCTGTATTGTAATTGTTAAGGAACAACAGAATGCCTACTTGTCTTCATTTCATCAGAAAAAAAAAAAAATGAGAAAAGAATTATCAAACTGAAGAAGTTTGTAGAAAAAAAGATAACATAGTATGCACATATTCCAGGAGATTACTTTCTTGAAAATTATTTAAAACACTTCCCTTCATATTCCAATATTCCATATACCTTTTAGATCATTTCTCTTCAGTTTATGAAGGCATATGTATTTGAAAATTTTGTCCTTTAAAATCTGTGGCCTTTGTACAAGCACTTTCAGTTTTCTAAAATATATAATCAGGTGAAAATAAGCTGTTAACATAGTATCATTTTCTCTGTTTCTTAAATATTCCATATCAAAGGCACAAAAGGTATACTCCTTGCATTAAAAAAACCCATCCAGTATTTTCCCAATACATCACCATTGGCAGTCCCACACAAAGGGTCACAAATGACTAGAGAAGTGGGCCATATGAGAATTGATGGCATGCAGTAATATTAGAAAACAGCAGCAAGACATCCCTAAGAGCTACTTTTTAGCCAAACTTGATTTAAATCTAGTATGAAATAAGATTTTTGTAATTTAAAATATGATTTTGTAACAAATAATTTAACAGTTTGATTTATAATAAAACTGTGGAGCTTTAATGGTATATTTTGTATATTTTTCTTACTCTTAAGAGTCAATCTTAAAGCAAGCATCACAGGAAATTCTCTAGTCTACAAATACTTCCAAGCCCAGCAGCATCTGCTGTTCTACCACTAGCCCTAAACATGAGCATCACTATGCTACAGTAATATATTAGTGCTTGTGCTCACAAAATGCAACTGGATGAACATATTTTCATGAAAGTGTTAATACATGTTAAAAATAATCTTGGCTTTTGATATTTTGCTTCTAGGTTTAAACTCCAAGTTAAATCATAGTGTAATACCACTTCAGCTGTGGTACGATGATGAAAAACAGTTCTAACTACAAAGCATTAGACATTAAGCAGTTTACATCATGTTCAAATTTATCTCTGGTTTTCTGCAGAGGAACTTCACCACTACAGTCTGCCATATGTAATGAATAGGAAAGCCTACAATTTCTTTTATCTGTCCTGCAGTTCCTCAATAAAATCGTAAAGTCTGTAAGACAAGGAAAAGGAATTCAGGGAAAATTCACCATCCAGCTCACAAATGTAGTTTATTCTAGAGGTCCATTTTAATCCTGACCTGAAATAAAATCCAGCTCTTTCGGCTTCGTAGGTGGACTGGATTTTCATGCTGAGAGATATGAACGAGACATGAAATGATAAAAAAAGCCCATAATTTAACATTGCACAAATATACATGCTACATACAGAGCTGTCAAATACCACACTTTGAACATTAAACTGAATCCACAGCTCCTCAGTTTAAACCTTTAGCATGCCATATCCTTTCAAACATTAGTAGTGCAGCACAAGGACTACTATGCATTGAATAATGTGATACTTGGGCAGTACAGCTTGCCTAGGCAGTGCTTCACCTCGAGCAGGAAGGCTCAAGGCTGAGGAGAGGTGGCCCCTGTGGATAGGGTTCTCAACACAGCCCTGTACCTGACCCTTCTTGATCCCACAGGGACAACCTCTCACGACAGCCCTGTACCAGACCCTTCTGGATCCCACAGCCCTGCATAAGACACTTAGGCTTCTGTAAGACCCAGCAAATTGGTCTCCCGATGCCAGAGCTCCACAGAAGATAAAGAATCTGTAAATACGATCAACAAAATAGTCTCATTTTCATTCCTGCCTCCATTCCACTACTGTAACCCAGCTTCCACTATTTAATTCTCAGCATTGCACGTAAAAACAGCATTAAAGATAGGAAACGTACCATATTTTCCTTTTTTAAGTATTAACTACATTCACAACAGGTGGAAGAAAACTGGAAGTGGTCACTTATCTGTACAGTAACTTCCATAAGCACAAATTAGGATGGGTTTCATTACACAGCTCCTACCCTCAAGATTTGACAGTATAAAAACACACTCTTATTTTCATGCATTGCATGCCATAGAACATCATCCTTATACATTTTATACTACAAGTCATTCCCCAAATTTGGGGGTATGTATGTTTGATGCTAAAGGAGCATGAGGCTCGGCAGCTTGCGCATTTAAATGAGGATCATTCTAACTATTTGCTGTCCTTCACAAGGTAAAAAGAGATCAAAAATAAAACTAATGATCAAAATCAGGAAGTTATATTAAACCCTAAGCAAAATAAGAAAAATCCAGAAAATAGTTTGATAGTCAGTTACAATCGTTGTTAATAAATTCTTTTAAAATTTGAGATGTTAAAGAAGTGTAAGAATCAGTACTTAAAAAACCCCTAAACATTGATTTTAGAGTGGGAAAGTAAATTTACTACAATAAAACTGTTTATATTTTCTATAATTGAACAATCTTTTTTACTAGCATTGACATTTTATGTAGTCTATTTAAAAGGACAGCATACTTCCTCTTTGTTAATTTCTTTGAGGAAAAGCAAGCTAACAAGCTTGTTCTGCCCTTCCATTTTCAGTGAAATAGCCAACAATAGCTCAAATGTTATTTTAAGTGACTATAACTGGAACAGTCAAACAAAGGGTCACCCATTTTACTGGTGTGGAAAAATACAGGATAAGGCCTCTTAGCCTCCCAGGGCTGTTCAGTACTTTGTATGATCAAAGACAAGAAGACTTCGGCCTTAATACAAGTATTTTCCTATCTTCCCTCATCCATACATACTGTTTGCAACACAATTTTAGTCACTGTGTTTTATGGTGACTTGTGGGATAAATCAAATTTCTTTGTACAAGAAAAAAGAAAACAAAACAAAACTTAAAACCACCAACCAAACATCTCCCAGTATCCAAACTTATAGCTGAAACAATCTGAAGTTTAAAATACATTAATTACAAACATACATGAATTTACTTCTGTGAGTAACATCACATAATTTGAGTCAGCAGAAGCAACTGAAAAACAACTAGGGTAACAGAAGTAAGGCAATGATTTTTTTCCAATACACTGTTCACTCACAAAGCCTTAGGCAACTAAAAAGTCAATGTGCATAAAATTTACTGAAACAATTTAATGATCTCCAAATGACAGGAATAGCTATTTGGTTAGGAAAAGCAGAGTTAAGGTTCACCTTCTGAAAATACTGTTTCGTTACTATTACTGTGGGCATCCCACACTGTCACCTTCATACCAAAATCTGGGTTTATTTATAGCAGTAGTTTTTAAAGGAAGTCAAGCAACACATTTGTTGTGTTGAAGTTGCAGAATGCTTGAAATCCTAAACTGAATACAACATTTCAGGCCTCCGAGTTTTTCAATATATACTTCATTGATTTTGATTTGTTTTGCTGTGCTACAGCACCTTTTTTTCTCTCTCATCCCCCTCTGTTCCATATATGAGGTTCTATGTTTGAAGTTCCTCCCAGTTGGCTGTCACTCTTCTTCCTGCATCAAGTTCATATTTCTGTCACTGGCTTTGTAGGGCGTGTACAATCTATTACCTACATACATCAGGTGACATGTTCTCTATTCCACCTACAATTCTCTCCTTTTCCTTGCTCTTTATGATAGGTTTAAACTGAGCAGCTCTTCAACTCCTTTAAAGGTAAGAAATTCTTTAAAAACATAAGTTACACTTCTGCGTAACCATCAAACAGGTCTTCCACAGCAACTCTGGGTCCCACGTCCACTCATGAGAGTGCTCTTCCTTCTTAGAGCAACATCCAAAAATTACTGCCCCCATGATGCCCACCCTATTGTGGGGAATGCAATAACCTATCACATCAGCTTCAAGTCTCACTTCCCATACTACCTTTGCTTTGCACACTGGCTTAGCAAAAGGCAGCAAATGCCATGATAAGTATTACTACAAGCTGACCACAGATACACAAAACAGTGTTCCCCATGTTTCTTGCCCAGACTCTTCTCTAATCATCTGCCTGTCTCCATAAGACCTGCATGTCTGCAACAGAGCTGGAGAAAACTCGGCCCCTCTGCCAAAGTTGATGAGGAACTGAGCAAGTGGTTCAGAAGTTACTGGCAGGGCAGGGTGGGAGGACAGGCTAGTGGACAGATGGATGGACAGATGGAGTAATTGCATAAGCAACCTTCCCTCAAACTAAAATAAAACTTTGAAGTCCCACCTGTTTCACAAAGCATTTCATCAGCACTAGCCACTCCTCACTTCAAGGTTTTCTATTTTCTAATAGGCTATACTGCATAAAGTAGTAGCTTTAGCCTATAGACTTACCAGATCAACACATTACTGACTGTACATCATGATGTACAGCTACAGCGCTCCATAAATAACTGACTTTAAACACAAGCTGTACCCAAACAAGATTTCACAGTTAAGTAGAAAAAGAATGGTTGCATAAAAACACTATAATGGCATGTAATTTAAAACATCCTTCACAACAATAATGCCACCAGAAAAAGGAGAAAGGAAACACAAGATCTTGGGGTGGGGTTTTTTGGGTTGTGTTTTTTTGTGGTTTTGGGGTTGTTGGAATTTTTTAAGAAATACAAAGAGATGCAGAGAAGTAAAAATAAGGACTACTACCAATTAAAGGATCTGCAAAGGCGTCTTGCATTTCAACAGCCTAAGATTGTGTGAAGGGATAGAGAAGAAGCTGTGCTAGATGAACAGATGGATCAGCAAAGTGTGAAAAGGTCCATAAGGTAGACTCAAGTTTTTAAAGTATGAAACTTCTGAAGCAAGCACAGACTCACTGTAGCTGTTTTCATACAAGGATTTGCTAAGACAAGGGATTTTGGGGTTTTCTTTTGTGGTTGGTTGTTGGTTTTTTTAAAGCTTATAGATGTTAGTAGATAATAGTATACCGTGTGTGTGCCTGGAGTGGTGGATTTGGGGATACTACAACTCCTCCTTGACTGACAAGCAAGGCAGGGAAGATTATAAACTTTTTTGCAGAGGTTAAGCAAACAACCAGATGGCAATATTATGGATGTGGCAGATTAAGACTAGAAACAAAAAAAAAAAAAAAAAAAAAA